>JAJJMA010024104.1:0-12974 GCA_023529015.1 Papaver nudicaule
CAGAGAGTATCACCAGTTGATTAAATTTGGTCCACACAAATTCAACAGATTTAGATGGCCATCATTTAAAATTAGAAACACTATTTACACCTTTATTATTCCTTGTTTTTCCATAAACAAGTGCAATCTAATATATTATATTCCGCAAGACTCTTTCAAGATTCTATATTAATCATTTGGATTCCGTCTAATCAAAATATATTATTATCCATATAATTCCTAATTGAATACACCCTGTATATCTAGATCTAGGTTTTCCTTTCAGGAATAGCTACTCGGGACCTTTTGATGGGGGTTTCTCTAGATCATATCCAGTTTGTTGTTTTAAGGGGTTTGAGATATATGTGATTTGCAGTGGTCATTCTTTTCATGACGAGTTTCTCCGGGAGGTCCAAAATCTGGAATAAACCTAGTTTTTGTTTGTTTCATTTAGGGAAGCAGTCGGTCTTGGTTTGGGTGATTATTATCTTTGTCATGGATAGGTGGTGTTCTTTGGCAAAGAAATCAGACCATGTCTCCATTTTCGACGCTAATCTAGGAGCTAGAAGAAGTATCAACATTTGTTTTTTCTTTGGCATTATCTTCGCCTAAGCGTTGCAGCTTGGTTTTTTTTCCTGTTGGTAATACTGGTCGGTGTTTTAATTGTAATGTTTTGCGTTGTTGTGATTTTTTTTTGTGCTAGTTTGGTTTACTAATCTAGTTACTTGTAGACCTGGTCTGTTTAGGACTTTCACGTGTAACTGATTACTTTCTCATATGGATCCTATAATTTTTTCTGTAATGATGTTTTTAGTGTTGGGTCACAATCTGTTTATCAGCCCCAAGTTTGGTGACGATCTCTACTTGCAGGTACAAGACTCCACTGATTTTTCCGTCGAGTTCATTGTTATACATCCAGCAAATTATCTGATAAACCATCCTCGGAAGGTCATGGTCTTCAGAAAGAAATTACAATTGTTACTGCGATTGTGTATCATGCTTCAACGACCCAAACTTCCTGTCTTCAGACGGGTGTTACTGTTATTATCTCCCGCATAACAGACGTATTGTTACTTGTTATGTTACCGAGATTCATTACCAAGATTTTGTTTTTTGATCTCAGAGAAAAGTTACTTAATCCCGAATATTTTTTTCGGGATATTTTGCGTAATCTCCCCTTTAAAGATTGCTAATTTGCATTACCTCCCCTAGAGAAAAATAATTAGCGACCTCATATCGTTAAGTTATATGTCTATGTGTCAGTTAGCTGACTCATCAACAAAGAACACGTTGGCAAAATAAGCATGTGTCATTTAGACTACCAAAAATACCCTCGATCACACATTTGAGTCATCATAAAAAATATAAAATTTTGAAAACCCTAAATCATTATTGACATCTTCTTCATCGCCTACTCGACCGCCAAGTTCTCTGCCACCGTCGCCCAGTTCTCCACTATCCTCTTCTGTTTCTTACAAGAAAGAGAAAATCCATTTCTTTTTCATCTCGAAAATCAATTCGAACTTAGTGATGTTCTAACGATAACCATCAAGGATTGAATTAAAGACTTTCGTAGCAGAAATAAATTAAAGAGTTGGGTACAAAATTATCGGAATAAAAACCAAATTTATCAATATGGGCAAACTGCCAATTTGTTTTGTCTAATTGCAATTTCTTGGTATACGAATTTTACACCATTAATGATGTATACTTGGTGTTACTACTAATTTATCCCATAGTATACTAAATGTTAAGAGTGAGGTTTACCGATGAATATAAGGATATAAACGACCTTCGTTCCCGACACTATCTTCGAATAGATTAGTTAGTCGTAGGAAGTCACAGAGGTCTGAGACTGACGAAAGTAGCAATAACTAGGAGAACAGTATAATGCGAAGGCGATAATCTAAGTTACCCATAGTGCAAAATAAAAAGCAACTAAGTTAACAAATGACACATTAACGGGGTTCGACACCAAAATGCTTTACGTCCTCGGGGTATCAAGTTGTTTCACTAACATTCAAATGGTATTACAATGCAAGTAAAGATTTCTGAACTATATAATATCAGATCACCCTTACTCAAGAAAACCAAGGCAATAAGAATAAACAAAGGTATTACTACACATGAATATTACTCCAGCTTTTGTCTCTGAGAATTATGCGACCCCTTCTCAGCTGAGAAGTGGGGTATTTATAGTACTTCGTGTGGAAGGTTCCTTTGATACCCTGGGTTGCTTCGTTCTCTTGATGTTCTTGATTGAGTCATCAATCTTTGCTCACCGCCTTTCTTGACCATTCACTGACTGCCACCCTTTTCTTGAGAACTTTCTCTGCTACCTTATTGTACTTCGGTTTCCTGGATGTATTTAGGATGTCTCATCAGCTTCGCCCACCGCTCTTTATATCCATTCTCTGATTGCCACATCTCCTTCGAGAGCTATCTTCGTTGTTGAATGGTGCTTCAAGTATTTGATAGGCCTCGTTTCCTCTGCTCACCACTTCGTCCATCCATTTTTCGGTTGACAGGTGGCTTCTGAAACGTTCATTCATCGCATTAAATGTGCATTTAATGCTAAGTTAACTGTTGCTCCACGCTTCTGTCTATTCAGATAGCGTCTATTCTCCTAGGTCACATGACTTCTTCATCTCCACCCTTGATCTTTCTTTATCTTGTGATGAGATAAAATGCTACGGGGAGTGTTACTGTGCCCCATATCCTATTATACTTCCGTGTAAGGTCCGTTCAGATTGTGCCATGTGTACATCCGAGATTATGTATTAACAGTTTGCCATTTTTCTTTTAGTTATTGCCGTGGGCAATTATGGAAGAAAACTTACGCTTATACCGCCATTTCACCATTTTTAAAAAGAAGTGGTCCCTCTTTTTTTCGCCTCACATACTAAATTTTATATCGTGAGTCAACTTTTGTGTTTTTTGTGATCTTATAAAAGGTGGAGTTTGGAGGAGTATTTCCTTTCACATTTCTCGCTCTTCATTTTCTTCCCCTGGTGTTCTTCTCTATTCGAAAACTCTTTCGGTTCATTTGTTGGTAAGTTTCTTTAGATCCTCCTTTGATTTACTCCATTGTTTTTGTTTCGTTTCTTCTCGTCCTTCTTTGTAGTGTAGATTCTCATAACTTTTTCATTTTCTTAGGGTTATATGCAAGTTTCTTGATGACAAGAAAAACCATTGAGTTATTAGTCAAAGTTTTCTTCAAAGAAACCCAGAAACACTAGTATGTCGAAAGCAATCAAGTCTTTCGGTGTTCCTTCATCTTCCAGTGCTCCCTACTACCCTTCCGAACCTTCAGGTGAAGTCGTTGGTGATCCTGTCGAAGCTTCTAAAGGTCAGACAGTCAACGTTGTTGGTGATATTGCTCGAGGTAATAAGGATCTTCACTTTGAACTGAAGTGTCTACGTCCTTCTGAGGGAGACAGTTACCGTGATTGGTCCTTGCTACAATCAAAAAGACTTATGACCTAACTCATTTCGATGTTTCCTTTTTTGATGGTGGAGTCAATGTTTTGACCTAGGATATGATTCGTGGATTTCCCTATGATGAGAATACTCTTCTCATTTCCGTGGGTCAGCTAGCCGATGGCCTCGTCTTTCCTCTGTACAATCCTGGTGATACTTTCTTCATTGATGTTTTTGTTGGACGAGATAATCCATCGTTACGTCAGCAACTTCGGGGTATTCAGCAATATACTGGCAACCTCCTTCGTATTTTGTATGAATGATGGCTTCGTAGTAGGAGGCGTACTCTCATGAATTGTTATGATCCTTTCTCCCTCGTGCAAGTTCGTTAGGAGGATTATACTCCTCAGAATTTTAATTAACCTAGGGGGACTCTGTTCAGAGTAGTAACATAATGCTTTGGTCTGTTGGTCCTCATCAGTTTGCCCCTACAGCAAGGAAGGTCCGAGATAAGGCTCCTCTTCTCTTGGATGATTGTGATGATCTGAACTTGTATGTTATCCCTGGAAGTCCAATGTAGTTAATATCGTTTGTATCGGCCGATATTATCCCGATATATCGTGTATCGCCCTTGGACCTATACGATACCCAAAATATCCCTGATACAAAGATCGGCCGATAAAATCGTTTGTATCGCCCGATACAGACCGATATATCGTTGTGACCGATACATGGATAAAATCAACAAGGGCAAATTTGTATATATATATTTTTTTCTTAATACCCTAGCCATCTTTGTATTTTGTTTTTAGCCTCCTTTATCGTTTGAAGCGCCAATTGGTAAGAACCAAAACTGAATTCTTTATCTAAACATAAATGCTTTTAAGTCTTAAACTAAAATTGTGTCGTCTTACTTAACTATTTATTTAATATCCTATAGTTGTAGGGGATTTCAAGTTGCTATTGGCTACTAATTATAGAGTTTGATATCATATTTCATTTACATTAATCATTAATAATCTTATGAAAGTACTTAAACTAGTGAGCAGTATAATACATAGATAAACTTGGAATAACTGAAATTGTGAGGTTGTTTATGTATCCCCTATTATATCCGATACTATATTTTGTATATGTGTATCGTCTTTAGACGATACGATACCGATACACGATATTAACTACTTTGCCTGGAACCGTTGGTTTGCCCTTTTCCTCTGACTAGAAGCTTCGGTTGAGTCGTGATCATCGGCGGATACATACTCTTCTTCGGGTTGTTGATCCATGGTTTGCTGGTTTTAGGAAGTCTCAGTCCCATCCTGGTACTCTGGTTCCTCGTTTGGTTAAGGATCTTCCCCAGTGTTATCATGACTTTGTTCCTTGGCGTTTTAACCCGACTCCTTCTCGAGTAATGACCTTCATTCCTATTTCCCTTTTCCTCTTTAGTCTTCGAGTTGTATTGTGACATTACTTTTTCTGTGACAGTTTTTGAGGGACATTGCCCCTTCTGTTAGTGCTAACGAAGGTGTTTGCACACGAAAGATGAGAGCTGTTGACGAAGTTGTGACTGCTGACAGTCAAGTCGGTTGGGGATGCTCCTTCATAGAAAGGTATGGGTATTTTTGTTCTCTTCATTCAGTATGTATGATTGGCTATTCCCTCTTGCCCATGTATTTGATGAATGGTGTCTTTTTATCATGATAAAACCAAAGAAGCGTGCTTCGAAGAGGAAGTCTGAAGAGGGTATGAGAGGTGAGTGTCATGGAGACAGCTGTTTGCCCGAGACCCTTGTTGAGATTGGTGTGGGTGAGCCCGAAGAATCTTTTTCTTCCAGGGTGAGTGCTAAGGCTGAAGATAACTCCGAGGACGTGCCATCTGGGCCTCAGAGTGATGGTGAAGTTGGTGTTCAAGATTGTATGTTTGCGCTCGAGGCCCCAGCTTCCCCAAGTCCTGTGGTTGTGAACATTGTAGATGCTGGTTATTTTTAAGATGATAGCTAATATCCCGAGTTTTCTTCTGCTATTGAGACGTAGAAGGACCTGAAGCCTGTGGATAAAGTTGTGCCCCCTTATGTGGAAGACTATGTTGCCAAGAATTCTGGTTCTGTTGGGTTGGCTGGTGGTGCAAGTGTTGTGGTGTTTCCACTTTCCTTTGCAACCGTGAAACCCGTGGATTGGTATGGATATCGTAAGATGGATCATGTATCGTCTTCGAATGCCCGTGTTACTTTCTTTGACGAACGAGTGGCGGAGCTTTAGGCAGAACTTGATGGAGTTACCCTCTTAGTGGATCAGTAAAAGCGTTTGGCCGAAGAGTCCAAAATCCGAGAGGAAGCTGTTGTTGCCGAGGTTGCCATCTTAAAGAAGCAGCTTGGTGATTTTGATGCTAAGGTTTCCCGAGTTGTGGATCTTCAGACCGAAGGGTTAGGTCGTGTCTATGCTCGGTCAGCTGTTATTACTGTCAACGAGGCTTTTGCCGACGCTGAGGAGCATTTCCCCGGTGTTACCTTTCCGAGGATGGACGTCCCCGGGCTCTAGATGATGTTGTTGGAAAGAATGTTGTGTTGTAATTATTATTATTATTATTATTAAAAAAATTATGGAGATTATGTCTTTTCCTTTCTCTCGTTTTAGGCGGATGTAATGTTATCCTTGATATAACTTTTTGAATTTGAATGAAAGTCTTTTTATTTTACTGTTTCAGGTATTTAAACCTTATTGGGTTAAGCATTATCAATCAACCATTCATGGGCCAGAAGGTGATTGAGGACATTAACCCGAGAAATAGGCTTTCTCGCTAGGGCGACGTATGAGTATCTCTATCATCGGGATTCTTACTTTATGCCTCGTATCCTTGTACGAGGATCCTAGATATGACCTGTGTACCTCAGACCGTTCTCCTGTCAGTGGCAAATTCTTGTGCTTTTTTTATTTTTATTTTTATGTTGTTACTGAGACTCGCAATTTCCAAATGGATTCATAAATAAATGAGGATATGTTATCCTTTTAAAAATATGAAAAACAAATAAACGAGAACTTGCAATTTTCTTACCCCTAGGGGTAATATTTTTTCAAATATATCACGTTCCACGGGTGTTGTAGTGTGTCCCCTTGCACGTTCCTCAAGTAGTAGGAGCCTTTTCCTGCAATGTCTTCGATGACGTAGGGTCTTTCCCAACTGGTGCTAGCTTTCCCCATTCCTTCTTCTTTTGGTACGGTGGTATCTGTCTCATCACAAATTCTCCCACGGTGAAGTACGAAGAATGAATTTTATGTTGTATTCTTTGGCAATCTTTCTTTGGTAGTTCTCCATCCTTTGGAGGACTACCTCTCTTCGTTCCTCCAAATCATCCAATTTTTTCGTAGATGAGATCTGTGGTTAGGTTCTTTTACCATACTTCGGTCTTTGTTAGGATGATGACTTCGGTGGGGATTAGGACTTAAGTTATGTACGTGAGTATGAATAGTGTTTCCCTCGTGGATTCTTTTCGTGTAGTCCTATATGCCCATAGTACGTTGTGAAGTTGCTCACATCAATTCCTTTTGTAATTGTCCAACTTCTTCTTCAAAATGAGTGCAACGGTCTTGTTCGTGGATTCTGCCTGTCCGTTGCTTTGAGGATAAGTTGGTGTTGACTTGATCTTATGAATTTTGTAGGCATCAAAAAACATGTTGATGTTTTGTACTTAGTTTTGCTCCATTGTCGATAACGATGACTGCTGGGATTCCAAACCTACAAATTATGTGTTCAAACAAAAATTTGAACACATCTCGATCTCTGATATGGGCGTGTAGATGGTGAAAGATGAGAGAGGGACAAGATTGTCAAAACACTCTCGAAACCATGTCTTATTAAAGGCAATCGCCTATTCAGGCTCATCTCTATAGCTCAGAGTGCAACCCATTCCATGAGCCGAATAAACTCTCTATGAGCTCTCTCTTATAACTCCGGTGGGGAGGGTAATATCATAGAGCAGTACTAATAATCTCACCAACATATTAAGAGTCAGGCCACTTAATGGTACACGGTGAAGAATCAACAGAGACGCATCCTCATGGATTTCCTCTTAAATACGACTCAACATACGAGTCTTGGTGCAAACCTCGGAAATATTGAATCCCCAGGCCGGTCTGGAGTTCTCTAAGAAGCATACACCAGCCTAAACAGGCCTAAGCGGACCTAATCCCAAGTTCAGGATGGTCTAGCATACCATGGATAAACACGCCATGACCTCAAGTGTGTTGTAGCATAAGCACTCACACCACGACTAAGGCACAGGCTGCCCAAAGTTGACCTTGGCCAGATGCCAAAGCCATGAACGCCACATAGCCTGGCACCACAAACCATGAAGCCATCATGGATCCGTAAAAATTAGCCTTGGCCAAGAGGCCAAGGCCATGGCGTAAAGCGCCACAAACCTACTTAGTCTGGCCAAAGGCCAAGACCATAACGAGAAGCATAGCCGTCAACAGGCTAGCCTTGGCCAGAGGCCAAGGCCGTGGCGCCATAGTCCATGGCGCCACAACAAGTGGACCTTGGCCAGAAGCCAAGGCCATGACGCCATAAGTCCTGGCCCACCTTAACACGACCAACGCCAAAGCGCGTCCAAGCTTGGCCTTGGCCAAAAGCCAAGGCCGTGGCGCCATATTCCATGGCACCACACCAGCGCCAATGCGCATTCAAACACTTATGGCCTTGGCCAAGACAGCCAAGGCCACTCCGATGCTCGTGTCCCAGAGGCACTACGCTCATGTTAGTCACGACGATTAGTCGTACAACTCTACTCTACTCAACTCAACTACGCAATATCTGCGTACCACTCGCTCGAGACATCAAAACATCACACGGGGGGATAACTTTAGGGGTATTGGTATGGCG
Source organism: Papaver nudicaule (assembly GCA_023529015.1). NCBI lineage: Eukaryota > Viridiplantae > Streptophyta > Magnoliopsida > Ranunculales > Papaveraceae > Papaver > Papaver nudicaule. The sequence continues at coordinate 8,275 of JAJJMA010024104.1, forward strand.
GTCTACGACAGTTGAAAGAAACTGATGGAGATAGTGGACAGTTACGAGAAGATGGCGCGAGTGGGCATGTTCCACACGACTCAGGCAGTTACGGAAACCAACGCATGTCCTCCACTCCTCCACTCTTCCACGACTTCCACCTTCTCTGTCGAGAGATCAGGGTGAGTTCAAACTATAAATAGAGGCTTCCTCTATTATCCAAGGCAGATCGTCAAGAACGTTCAGAACACCTAGAACACACAAAATAGAAACAACCAGAGCCTCAGAGAAAACACCTGAGAATCGAAACACGTTTCTAGCCTTGGAGATTTCCAGTCGACTTCACGACGGAGATCTTGAACTATTACACCCAAAACACATCCTCAACCTGATCTCAAGTTTCTTCGCTGTTTCCCTCCCTAGACCAACCTCTATCCTCTCTGTGACCGAAGCAAGACGGGAACAGCCATCCTTGGTTTAGGCTTGTCTTGTTCGAATTTGATCTCCGAGCACTACGAAAGTACCCAGAGACGGTACATTGTTTTTCCAGGTAAAAACAGTTGGCGACCACAGTGGGAGGTCATTCTCTCGGTTCCAGAGAAACTTTCTCAAAGATGGTTGAACTAAGGTCGGGATCAGATACCAAAAACCCCAACTCTTCAACTGACGGTGTTGTAGCCTCCAACGCAGCACCTACCAACCCACCTACATCCAACAATACACTCAACGTACCCGTTACCGAAGAAACTTCCCCTTCAACACCTATCATCTCGGCTATACCCAACACCCCAATAACGGAGCAGCAGTTGGTGGAGCTTTGCATCAACGGAACGATTCCCGTATACAGAGACCTCTTGGAGAACCTCTGCTTCCAGACCTTCTCTGAACTCCATGAAGCTGCGAAGAGGTCCGTCACCACTGCACCCGCTTTGTTGGAATGAACCATCACCCGAACGAGGGACGAATCGCCTATGGCCGCACACCGCAAGAGCGACAACCAACCGACCCGAGGAGCCCCTCGAATCTACACCACCTCTTCTTTCCCCAGGAGGCAGCAGCGAGGTCCACCTCTATAATACCCACGCTGAGGGAGAGGACCCAACTATTAAAGCGTGGAGAACTCACTGAGGAAAACAATAGAAGCTTGCACAACGACATGAAGAGAAAAGCGGGAGAATACCTCGCTGAACACCAAGCGCAAGACCCCAACGGCGCGAAGCGCGATACCGGAAGGGGACTTGCAACAACGACAAGAAGGAATTGATCCACCAAACGACCTCACGGCAAGCAACTTGGAAAAGCTACTACGAAATCGAGAAAGAGAGGTGGCGCTACCTATCCACACCGACCACCGTACCCGCACGAAGTACGGAGGAAAGTCCCTGCCACGGAAGGTACGCATCCAAAATGCACTAATTCAGCTCCGGGGCCCCAAACAAGAACATGAACCCAGGAGGACCACATCAACCAGAGATACGGAGGCAGAAAGCCAGTTCAGAGATACCAGACTACCCGTTTCCCATGGAGGACGTACTAGAGTTGCTAAACACTTGGATCCAGAATGGGGTAATCGGACTCCCTTTGACTCAACGCCCTCCTACAGCCGAAGAGGTAGCAAGCCCAAGATCTTCCAAGCCAAGGAGGAGTCCGGGGAATTGCGCCTACGAAACGAAGAAGTGTATCAAGATCCCCTATCCGTTCGAGCATTCACCTTCCCTGAGGAGCCGTTGAACGAAAGAGTGGAGGAGATAATACGATGACTCTCTGTCTCTCGAAACCACAGTGAAAAGACATGTTCACAGCACTCAACACGGTAGTATCAGGAAAACTCCTACCCTTCAAGGAAGTCAATAAGCAGACGATGTCCAAACAGGAGCCGCAAACAGGAGGACAAGGCTGGGGACTCCTTACAACCGCCCGCCTGTCTCATGCTGAATTCTCGAAGACACTCATCGACCCGGGATCCCCTGTGAACATCATCTCAGCCAAGACTCTCAGAGACGCTAACATCCCTTACAGCAGAGCCATCCATGCCCCTGTCATTATCAAAGGTCCTGACGGGGTCGAAGTACGCACTTATGGGTGGATCGACCTTCCCGTCGAAATCGCCACGATCCCAACTATAGCGGAGTTTCACATTGTTAAGGGAGTTCTCGAGAGCGACATGATGCTGGGACGCCCATAGATCTACAACAACCAGGAGACGCTCCCTCTGGAGTTCATGGAGCATTTTGTACAAAAGAGCAGCAAGGCAGTAGTCGCGCCTGCAGAACCTAGGGGAGTCGATGAGGACCCCCTCAATCAAGAAGGTACTTCGTCCACCCCTCTCTTATTTGATAGCCTACATTCACCGAGCCACTGGGGACTCACCACGAGGAAAACTACTCGAGAGAAAAACCCTGGAAAACCGGCAGTAGACATCGGCACAGCCATAAGAATCTTCATCAAAGCCCTTCCGGAGTCTGGAATTGTACGTGACGAACTCCGAGGAGAAGGTGAACTCATCCCCTACGACATACCACCCGAAGTCTTAGAGACCATCCCAGACTTCAAAGAATATGCAGAACTGTTCAACCTCAAACAAAAGGCGGGGGAGAACGCAGTTACATATGCTACCACCCTAAAGGAAGAGGAAGTGCCAAGGACGCCAATCTCGGAGGAACTAGCCAAGTGTCGAGGCGATCTTCCGGAAAGACGGATCAAGACCCAAGTTGAAGTCTCGCACATCTCGAAACTCTAACCACGAAACCGTCAACGAGTTCACAAGCCAAAGGAACTCCCAGATCTGCTACTAATACGAACACCACAGCGATCCCCGTCTAGGATGACGAGATGATCTCGAACCACAACATGGAGAGAACCACAACTCGGATATGTCGCAAAAGACGATTTGAAGAGACCACTCCAGAACCCAGAGGTGGAGACGACGCCAGTTCACCAGCACTGACTAACGTGCCCACACAGGGTGTAAAGGTCCCCCTGCCCAAAAGGGGAGCATCGACACCACCGAGTACTGAGACTCATAAATTCCCGGAGCCCCACTGGCAGAGCCTGCACTTAGTACGACAACCTTACCCGACATTGGAGCTCTGCGAAATGATCCTTGTCTACTGAGCCCTCCCTAAAACTGCAAAAGACTTGCCTCGCCTGCACCAGCGCTACCAGAGAGGGCCAAACCCCTAGGAAGCGAAGAGGCTTGTGATGCCGACGACGACGTCAACCTCATCAACGAGACGTACAACAACAACTTACCTTCCGTGAGTACCATCATCGAAGGGAATAAGAGGAAAAGTCCAACTACAGAGGCGACACACCCGGAGCATACGACTTCGAGCTCACTTGGAAGACTTCAGGTGACAGTATAGGTCGAAGAAGATCACAACACAAGACACGGCGCCGAAACTATTGAAAAGGGGTAAATCAAGCTCATAGTACCCATGGCAACAAAAGACTTACCAACGAACACCGAAGGGACGGACAGCTCCATCATCACTGATAGAATGGCAACGAGACATGGAACTTCCAGAGTCACCACTGCAACCAGCCATGAACTCCAGGGTTTGGACTCTTAAGACAAACCTGAACACAATCATGTCCAACAGTCTAACTCTGCTACTCGACCAAGAGAAACCCCCTGGAGAACCAAGAGGAGGAGGTGCATCTCTATCTCGTCCACACCAACCTCCCTATCCAAAAGACCCCTCTCTCATGGGATGCTCCTTGTTGAAGGAGGTTCAGACTTCAAACTTCCGAAGTCGCAAGACGATCAACCACAGCCGTCCTTGTCTTGCTAGAGAAAGATTCAAGCTGTAAAGATTGAAGAGGCTCGTGATAACAGGAGACCCGTTAGCAAACCATATAACATGCTATCGACACACTACAACTCGAAGGGTCCCAAGCAAGAATGTGACCCAACCACAAGATGCAGATCTGCAACAACAACCGCGAGGAGTACGAGGACTGAAGCCTATACAGGATTCCCAGACTCATCATCTTCGACGAAGTACTGGAGCTATTAGACGCCTGAATAAGGAAGGAGCAACCGGATTACCCCAACCCGATGAGTCTCAACAACTAGAGAGAACACTCTGCCTCCTCGTCTTCGAAAGGCCAATACACATATGTATGCACGAGGGAAGGCGAACTCAACAAGAGGCGCTGATAAGATATCAGAAAACATAGCAGGGGACTCCTCGCCACCGCCGCTCTTCACTCCACCAAGTACCGATAGCAATACCGGCTGCCACGACCCAAAGAGAAGCGTGAAGTACAACAGATGCTCCCTTGTCTCTAACAAAGCGCTTCATCATCATGGGAAGAGCCTACTCGACCAGAGATGTCCATACAACATGGAACTGCCCGCTACAGATCTCTCGAAGGAAGGGAGACTCAAGGGAAGAACTCTAATTAACACTATCGCCCACAACCTCAGTGTTAGAACTACCAACCAAGTACGGTAAACCATATTGTGGAGAAATTATTTTATTTTGGGTATCATGGAGCAAACCTATTCTGGAGACAAACAAAGACGTGCTCACGACTACATACCAAATTCGCTGTACGACAACCTTCACGAAAACGAGCAACGCGGAAAATCAGTAAGAGATCTGAAGGTGAATTTTAGACAACATCTTCCTTCAGGTATATTATGTTATGTGTAAAATTTTCGTGGCGATCCAATCCGTGGATCAAGAGATACGACGCCAACATTACAGCGCACC
>JAJJMA010024110.1:0-17914 GCA_023529015.1 Papaver nudicaule
GATATTCTTAAGCAGTACATATTACGTACTGCCAACAAACACATCTCGTACAGGTTTTTCAAGCAGTACATAATATGTACTGCTAGAAATCCGACTTGGGATATTCTTAAGCAGTACATATTACGTACTGCCAACAAACACATCTCGTACAGGTTTTTTAAGCAGTACATAATATGTACTGTTAGAAATCCGACTTGGGATATTCTTAAGCAGTACATATTACGTACTGCCAACAAACACATCTCGTACAGGTTTTTTAAGCAGTACATATTACGTACTGTTAGAAATCCGACTTGGGATATTCTTAAGCAGTACATATTACGTACTGCCAACAAACACATCTCGTACAGGTTTTTTAAGCAGTACATATTACGTACTGCCAATAAACACATCTCACACAGGTTTTTAAAGAAGTACATATTATGTACTGCCAATAAACACATGAGATGTGAAGTTTTCTAAGGCAGTACATATTACGTACTGCAAATAAAACATAAATCAACACAAAAAAAAAGTTACCTGGTTGCTTCTTAGTTGTTTTGCTAGCATTTCCCCTAACAGCTGATCAGAATCTGAATCACTCATCTTATCATCTTCTTCTTCTCTCGAATCAGTAAACAAAGAAGACGAATCAGATCCGTAAGCGGAAGTTGATTTGCGTTGATTGTTTAGAATTGAAGACAGATTCTGACTTCCACTGGCACCGTATGATGATGCTGCTGATGGTGATGGTGTGATTTTCGGTGTGTTTGGATCGGATTTAGTAGACGAAGCTGCTGAAGTTGTTCGAGTGATACGGAGGTTTTCGTATCTTCCTCCTCCTCCCGATTGGGAAGAAGAATCCATTTCTTTGTTTTCACAAACTTGCAATCATCAATGTGTAATGAATTTAAATCCTGGGATTTGAAGGAGAAGGTACAGTGAAGAATCGTGAGTGAGAAGCTTGATCTGATAAACGAGGAATGGGAATTTGGATTTGATAGGCCTATTTGAGAAGTTAGGGGTATCCGGGTAATTTAGTTAGGTTTTGGATTAGGGGATAATTACATTTGAACCAGGACTATAGCCTAATCCGGTTCCGGTTTTTAGGACTAAAAATTAAATTTCTCCTCTTGAATTGGGTGGGGAATAAAGGAATACGGGTATTTCAAGCCCCATAAGACTTGAGAAATCCATATTCCCTTGTATAAGGAATTACTCATGCATTGGACCTGGTCTAAGGTAGGACCGAAAGAACTCTAGCAAACGGACAAGGTAGGATGGACTAATGTCTATAAGCTCTGAAAGTTGGCACGAAGGAAAAGGGTTAAATGACACTTTATAAGTGATATTCAATGACAATCAAATTCTATGTATGACTCGAATAATTTTGGGTTTATCAATTACATTTCAGTAATGCCACTGAATGTTACGAATTTCTACTTCGCTGACAATATTATAAACATGAGGCATGGCGAGCGACTTTGCATGTACAATCACATCCTTTATTGTGAGACCCCTCCACCCCTGGCCTAGATTTTCCTTCCAGGCAAAAGTTTAATACAAATAAGACTAACGTGCAATCTGGATTGTTTTGACCTCAACATTTGTGCAGTTTCACAAAAACTTTGAGGAAACGCATGTTTAAGGTCTTGTATGTTCCACCAGAAGGCTAAAGAAAATATACCAAAAGAATTCAACAAGGAAATTAACTTGCATAACAAATTAATGATTTAGAAATCTAACCCAAAAGAATTGAAACATGACATCTGACTCGAGAGAGTCAATTGCAGCACCCAGTCTCCTACCAACTTTACCGATTTTATGTCATATAATTTCTTTCTATAAGTTTTTTCACTCCATTCAAGAGTTTACATTGTAGATAAATCTATGGTTAATGTTTTGTTGTTAAGGAAACTCACTCAGGTATTTTCTTGGAAATATAATATAGTTTTAAGTTTAAACTATTAATGTATATAAGGTGTACATAAATATGTCTCTTGGTCTTCGAGTGTCACATAGTTGTTTCCCTCTCGTATGCTTTAGCATTTAATGCAATATCTTCTTTCACATTCACCCGTAGGTAGATGGTGCAACCTTTCCACCCATCCTTATTTATGAGTGGAAGTATATACCTTGTTTCAGTGAAATCATAGTCCTTGGCATTCCGTCCCTGTTTTGAATTTTATTGTTGTTATTTTCATTCTTAATAATCTTGTTCAGAAGAAGCTGCCCTCTTTTTATTTTCATACTAACTAGCGAGCTTGAGTTACTCTGCAGCTGGTTCTCGCAATGGAAAGGCTTTGGATTCATTCCACCTCTCTCATTTATCAACAAGCTCAATATACTCAGAGGATCTGAATCTCTGAACAAAAATATCTATCTTTATGCCTTTAAATATCTTAATCAAAATATCATTTTTTTAATGTTTTTCCTTTTTTTGGTTTTTCCGTTTACAAAACCAAAACTCAAGCCACGTCAGCGGTGGGTTCTGACCGTGGTTTGACTGGTGGGATGAACAAAATTATTGTAATACTAATATATTTTCATTTCCGTTAAGCTTTTCATATTCGTTATTTCGGTCATACTTACATCATAATCCTCCTAGCCAGCACAATCACCAATTAAACTTTCTTTTCTTTTCAATAACATAAAATAAAACTAAACCCTAACTTCCATTTTCTTCTTAAACCCCAAACGAGAGAAACCTTAACGATTTTCTCTTACAAAATTATATGATATATTAATAATCCCCAAAACCTAAAAAACCCTAATGATTTTATTTTTATTTAGTTCATAAACAACACCCGAAATATCAAACCCTAATACCTACTTACTCTTGATATGATTAACATGCTATTAACATTATAAATAGTTGCAACTGCACAGATACCACCAACCCCAACTTTCAAAACAGAAATAGCCTCGTTCTTCAATATTGAATCTGTTTCTCCCCATTTCCTCTTAATTAGGACGTTTGGTTCATCTCTGGTCGACTTGAATAAGTTGTCTCCAACACATTGAATTGGAGAACATGTAGGGTAATTGATATTTTGCCCATTGCAGCCAGAGCCCAACTTGTTCTATTTTCTCAGTTTTCCCTCTTTTCTCCTCTATCTTATAAACTCCTCCTTCAAACTCTTGCATCTTTGGTTTTGTTTTTTTTCTTTCAGAAACTGCTTATCGGTGCCGAAGTTGATGACGACGATCGGACTCCATCGCCTAACATTCTTCTTTCTCCGGTTAACTTTGACTTTGAATATAGCAGAACAAAAGGAAGGGATGCGGAAGGACAACAACTATTTAACATATGGAAGGGTTCTTCTCTGATTGGTTCTTATGATTTCACTTGGCTCGATGATATAAACGTTAGATTATATGAAATCAACGGTCCCCCCAGGCTTTTAACATTTCCTCTCACATTATGTGCTTTATCTACCAATCAAAATGCGAAAAGGAATCAATTCCATATTCACTCTTCAAGTATTAAATTTCTAGCTAATGCATGTCCTCTGCATATGTAGCTTTAAAGCTCATCCTAAGATATGTGCTCTAAGCTAAATACATAAGAAACCTATGCTAGAATTCCATGTTTTGACTTCACATCCTTTATTGTAAGACCCCTCTACCCCTGGCATAAATTTTCCCTTCCAGACACAAATTTGATACAAATAAGACTAACGTGCAATTTTGGATTATTTTGACCTCAACACTTGTGCGGATTCAAAGAGAATTTTAAGAAAACCCCATGTTTAAGGTCTTGTATATACCACCAGAAAGCTAAAGAAAAAAAACACCAAAAGAATTCAACAAGAAAATGTACTTGCATAGCAGATTAATAAGGACGCGTGGTTGTGTTTTTTTTTTTTTTTTTCCCCAAAAATTTTAATTAAATCCTAGCTACACGAATGTTCCAATAAAGTATAAAAACCATTCATAACAACTCGTTCTTGTCAAGGATATTCAAAGTTAGTTCCATACCAAACAAGAAAGATGGAAGGAGTTGCTGAAAAATCCCAAAAATTGTTGGATAGTGCATCTAGTACTAATCAGGAATTGAAAGAAGAAGAAGAAGAACAAGAAGAAGAATAATAAGAAGAAGATATAATTGTGAAACTGATGCAGAACAAGATATTAACAATTGAATTGTGAAGATCTAAATAAAAACCCCAAAATTATTTCAAACCTAGGTCGTCAATTCTGATCCTCGGTCAAGAGATATGGAGTAAGGTTAAACATACACATTTTTTTATTAATACTGGGTGCATTCGGGTGCAATATCATGGGCGCCATGTATCATTTTTGCAAAATAGAACCAGCAAAAACAACTTTAAAACTACTCTTTAACACAAAATAAAAATGAGCTTAAATTGCTTTAATTTAAAAAAAAAAGTTTCTTTCTTGATAATCTATTCCATTTTGGAGAGTTCAAAATTTAATATAAAACGAAAGAAACTAAAATTAGTAGTTCAACAAAGGTTTCAAGAACAACAAATTCTTTGCAAGAGCATTAATTCCATATATAAGCTTTAAAAACCCTGAATAACTTCATATAAACAATATAACTTAAGAAGAGTAGAATCATAAGAATAAGTTAAAGAAGATTTCAAACACAGAAAAGATTTATACCTGAAACAAAGTTTTTAATCTTCTGTGTATGTTTTTCGTTGGCGTATTCAAGAACTTGTGAACTTCTTCTTCAAACCCAAAATTTTCTCAAAACCCATTTTTCTGGTCTCTCAAAGTGAAGATGAACAATGTAATGAATTCTACATCGTGTTACGCGTTACATATATATATATTAAATTTCCTTTGCTAGACAAACCGTTATATCTAAAAAGTTTTTTTTTTTTGAAATCAGATCTAAAAAAATAAGCGGTACAAATTTATTTAGAAATAAGGAAAAGAGAAATTTCTGTTGCGGATTTAATTATAACTGAAGATGCCCATTTATAGGTTCCAGGTTCAAATGTGGACGAACCTTTATTTCTACCGACTTGGTACGAAACCGAGTTCAAATGTGGACGAGCCTTCAATTCTGCCGAATTGGTACGAAAAAGTTTTGCTTGAACCACTGTTATAATCCCACACCAGAACAGTGTACAAGTCCATCCATCCACTAACAGTGGAATCATGAACTTTTTTGTGTTTGGCTCTTAATGTAACCACCTTCATACAATAAATCCCAGTTGTTAGAGCATGGCTCGGTTAACCTCACTAAGTGTTGGTATGTCAAGCTTAGTTGTCAACTTTAGTGATCAAAACTCGACCGCTAAACAACACACATTAGGTAAGGTCATCATTGAGTTAGCTTTAGGTTGTGGAAGATTTTGCTAGGATTTAAAATCACTATTTGAAGATTTGAAGAAGACTGAAGATCAAACGAAGACATCTGGCTTCATCATTCAAGAGGTTGGTGAATCTAAATAACGTGATTCCATTATCTTTTACACTTAATGCTTGAGCTTTACGTTATGACTTGATCACTTGTGATCAATGTGTCTTAAGATATAACTCCGGTTTATCGCTTACGATATTGTTGTTGTAGTTATGACGTTCAATATTGCTTAGAGCTTTGTTTTCTTCTCCGTCTCTAAGTGATATAAGGTTTTACCTAAAACCTTCGAGTTGTATATAACAATTGTGATGTTGTCTCAGTAGTATTACGAGATTTAATCCATCGGAGTATTGTGTCTCGACTTACCTAGTATGACTCTGTCGGATTGATTATTTCGTACTTGTATGAGCTAAATGTAAGAGAGATCGTGACTCACACTTATGTTGTGTAGACTCGATATACTGATGTTCTGAGTTCGAATACTACGTCATGGTTTGGCTCTGATTACTGAAGTTCAAAATCATTTAATTAATTCTTTACATATGAACATCTTGTATGCCATATCACACTTTTAGATTTCGAAACCATATTCTTGTTATCTCATCTTATGGACTTTCAGAGTTCGAAACCTCAATGTAGGTTTTGGTAAAACTAAAGTTTGATTTCGAAACCATAATCTGGTTTTCGCATCCATAACTATTCGGTCCAAAACTTAAAATGTGACCAATGATAGAACATGAGTTCGAAACGATGTTTGCTAGCTAACAGTGACTTGAGAATCGAGACCAATGTATCTTGACAATGTGAGTTCTAAAAAGTCGAAAAAACCCTGGGGTTTCCTAAAGGTTATGTGAACCGGGAAATATAACCTGTGCACCAAGGACAAAAGGTGTTATGCTGAAACGTCTCTTGACCACATGGACTCTCAAGTTCAATACCAAACATTTGTGACGAGATTAATATGTGTTTCTTGTTTCGAAACCTTAACCAAGGTTTTGTTAAAAACAAAATCTAAAGTTCAAAACCTACTTTGGTTTCGCTATATGGAAACTTGATTTGGGAACCATAATTCAGTTCTGGTCATATATGAACTTTAGGATCCGAAAACTTAATTTGGTTTCTGCCAAACAGACTGTAGATTTCGAAACCTTAACTTGGTTATCTGAGAACTTCAGAATGCGTATTTTTGAAGTTCAAACTCTACCATTTTGATTTGTGCTTCAACGAATTAATGAGTTTGATATTTTCAGTTTGAAGTTTGAATTTGTTCACCTTCAATGTACAACTAAGTTGGTTTGAGTCATAGTCAGAAATATGGTTCGGCGCTCTAGTTAGTAGACACATGATTTCTGATCAATATTATACGTGATTAGATCTTCGTATGGATATACTACTTGATCAAATATTCATTTGATTTATCATTTGGTGTTTTGATTTGAATTCTTGGATATTATTAATGTGATCATCTATATTAGAATCGAGAATTTAGGAGATTCAACATTTTGTTATTACTCGATGAATCATGCACCGTACTTTATTGGTATATCTTTTTGTCGGAATGTCCATTGAAACTATGTGTTCACTTAAGCTTAACACACAAGGCTTGTCCTCGTCTGCTATGATACGTTTATGAGGAACGTTGAGCCACGTTGGACCAGATCCCACTTCCACCTAGGATCGTTCTGGCCCGTCCAGCAAAGCCTAGGAAGTGATGTCGACATTATCAATGCTGATGATGACATTTGGAAGTAATAATATCTTAAGGAGATTTTCGAAACAATGGGACACGTTTTCGAAAGAGCACTTTCCCAGGGAGCATATTTGGTAAACACCATATTTCGAATTTAAAGAAATATCCAAATATACCTTATGAGTATTATTTGCTTTGATTGCTCTTGGCCAAACATTTATTGGAATATATTTTTCATTTATGAAATACATTTTTCTTTAATGTAAGATGCTAGAGTATTAGATCTCATTAAATGCTATGAGTCTAAGTGAGGTACTTCAGAACATATATGCAAATGTGCTTTAATGCATTTCTGAAATTAAGTTAGCCTCATTTCAAAGCTAAGCCTTAGTCAATATAAATAGGATTGGTATCTCTACTAAAAGCTTTGTCCCTCTACCAAGCTCTTCTTCGAAATTGAAAGTTTGTGTTTATCTCACTTTTCCTTTCAGTTACCTTTGAGCTTTTGCTCTCGGTCTAGAATTGCGAGAAAGTCTTCTCTTGGGGATCGAGAAGCCTAGAAGTACCTCTTACAGGACACTAGTTTATGTTTACTAGTCTTATTTGTATTGTACTTGTGTTATGTTCTATCACGTCTATCAAACCTTGCGATCTTGTTTATTCCATGGTCCTTCTCTTCTGCTATAAGGCCACTCAAGATCGTTGTGATTACAACATACTATTTATCTATTAACCTGGATTTGTCAGCAAGCCGCTTTAGGTTTTTGTGCCTAAACTATAGATATTGAGTGGAATCAAGATTGTTGTTATTGGATTTATTCTTGCAGGTACACTGTTCTTGACGGTCATATCATATTGTACTTGCATTCAGCTATTTGTTTGATTCCAACTGGGACGACAAGGTAACTCTTTCAGGAGTTTTGTTTTTGAAACCTTGATCGATATCTCTAGGGGTTTATGACCAAGTAAACTTAAATATCCTCGCTCTTGGTGTAAAATGCCTTCGGTGAAATATCCGTTAGTTTCCAAGGATATCATCTAGCGATTTAACCTGTCGATATTTGGTTGTTGTCCATAAGGTTGTAGTCGTCCTATTGGAGGTCGGGTAGCGATAGTCTTCACGAATGTTGGTACAAAGTACCTACCGCCCACGTGTAAGCATCTAAAAAGAGGAAGCAGGTTAATCACGGTAGGTGCACAACACTGGATAAGATCTGAGTACCTTTATCTCATCTCGAGTAAGGACCCGGATGAAGGGCTAAGATCTAAGGAACCTTTATCCCATCTCGAGCAAGGACCCAGATGAAGGGATGCGATCCATACATAGCTGAACTGACGAGACAAGACCTCTAGGAGAGTTGTTCGACATGGGAAACACCCAACTACCCACATTAAATGCCCTGGTCAGAGTCAGTCAGAGTTCAAAGGGCACGTGTTGTATCCCCGGTGGAGCAACGTAGGAGGGGTCGCACTCAGAAGAAGACTTCACATAGAAGAAAGCGAAGTGCCACAGCCTCAGAGCTAAAGACAGCACTAGATGAAGAAATTGAGGGCCCCACATGGTGTGAATACTAAGATCTGAGAACCGCCAGGACTCTCCTATAAATACCCAGCTCAATAGTATGAACAGGAGGGGGATTTTTTTAGACAAGGAAGTGAGAGAAAGAACCGAAGACACTCAGTAATATCTTTATCTAGATCCCCTTGTATCCATTACTCAAAGTCACTAAGACTGAAACTAGTTGTTGTATTACTTATACCCCTTTATATGAACGTTATAGATGATAGTTAGTACAACCAATCTTATATTATTGTTATTGGTTGTTACTTACACGTTTCATTGCGTATTACCTTATCATATTGAGTGATCTTAAGAACTCAATATCACTTATATCTTGTATGTTTGTATCCTAAGGTGAGGCTACTTTTTGGTACAAACAGTTTGGCGCTAGAAACAGGGACTTCGGTCTCTGGTAAAGGATTTATCTTTCCTGTGCTACCTCGTGTTATTTTTTATTTAATATTTTAAAAAAAAAGCCTTTTTGTGGCTCTACAAATAGAAAATAACTAAGGTCCTGAGGGAAATAAGTTTGATCTTACTCACCAGTACGGATTTCAAGTAGAAAGTTATTCTATCAATTGTTTACTAAGGAATTTCTAGTGAGTACCCTAGTGTAAACTGAGAAACTTAGGCACTATCTAGATTCTCGTCGTTCTTACGCATCTCGCTAAAGCGCTGAAACCCGGTTAACTATAAGACTAAAGAATGGAAAGCTCCAAGGATATTTACAACTCAAAAATCAGAACAAGGAGCATAACGAAGGATCAATCTGAAGCAATGAATGAGGATACAGCCGAGCACAACATTGTCACTCCTGGGCCAACATCACAAAGTTTGGCAAAAAAAGATTCTAGTGCCGCAACAGACAAAGCCGCAGTACAAAAAGCCGCACAGAAAAGTTGGTAACTAACCATCAGGCCATGTGTTTTGTTGCAGCACATAAAGCAACGACAGAAAAAGCCGCAGCCGAAAAGTTCTTTGCTAAAAAAGCCGCAGCACAAAAAGTCGCAACCCAAAAAACAGCAATAGAAAAAGCAGCAATCGAAAAAGCCGCAATAGAGGAAGCCAGAATAGATAAAGCTCGGTCTGATTCTAAAGCATCGGTCGAGATGGCGTCCGCAGAAAGAATCAACATGGATCGTACAAAGAGTGAAAAAGCCCTTTCAGAATCAAAAATTGCCGCAGAGAAAGTTGCCGCAAAGGTCAGAGCCGCAACAGAAAAAACAACAGTCAACACAATTTTCCTTGAAGTAGAAGAAGCTGCGGACTTAGAAGCAGCACTCGAAGCGTCAAGACAGGAGAAGATGAGAGACTCATCGTTTGTGGTTACTAACCAACCTTATGGTATCCCTCTAACTAGGCCCTCAGTAATACAAAAGCCGCAACCATGGATGTTCTTAGGTAAGACAAGCGCACCACCAGCAGGATGTGGAATGTTATAGGAGATCTTTTCTAACAGAAGAATCGGAGATTGTCCAACAAACCCTATTACCCCTGTGATTCTAGTCATCATCGAACGGAAAGACGGGAACTTAAGGACTAGTGAACGCACACCTCAGAATCTATCTGGGGAAAACAACTATTTAATTAGAGAGCTCCATGAGTTCCAATTGGAAGAAATGAGAAAATTCAAATCCACTTTCACTGACGCTGATACGTATAATCTGTGTACTCTTGATGACTAGAGTTATTAGGGCGGAATTCGAAATAACTATAGACGAAAGATAGGTAAAACGTAGACACAAGAACAGATTTACGAAGAAAGATATCTTCTCTAGATTATGAACAAGACAATATTACAATTCTCTCTTTTACGCTCACAATCTCACTAATCTTGCTTTTGCAACACGAAGGTTACCTCACAAACTTCTTCTCTAGATTTACTAGATGCCTACGGTGTCCAAGCTATGAGCAAGGCACCTCTATATATAGTGGTTTGGGTTTCCCAAAACCTCATAGGAATTTATTTCCTAATCTAAGAATCCTTCTTTATAAAGAATCCTTCTCTATATAGGAATCTTTTCCTAAATAGAGTTCTTCCCTCAATTGACTTGAGGTCGACCAAGTTCCTAAAGAGACTAGGATACACCTGCATCATGGGTCCCCCCTTTAAGAACTTGAACTCCAGTGAGAGTTAGAAATGGAGCTTAGGGAACTCGAGAGTTCCTTTCTCCTTGTTGAACCATTTAGCCTTGCTGGGAACTTGACCTTGACATCCAATTAGGAAAGCTTCTCTTTCTCCTTGCCGTGCCTTAGTCACTCTTCGCTCCAAAATGCAATATTCTTTCAGCGGCTCCTCTCGATCAAACCATAAGTCTTCTACGCGCGGTAAGATCATCTTGTCATCCCCATCATCATCCAGTAACAGTGTCTCAAACAACTTCAAGTATTCAGCATTAATAACCGAGTACATTCCTAGATAAGGTGGTAAATCGAGACGAAAGGCATTGTCACCAATCTGGTCGAGAATACGAAATGGTCCATACCTCAATAGCTTTAACTTCTTACCTTCCCCTTTTAACCTTTCCTTACCTAACTTTAACCATACCAGGTCACCAACACCGAAATTACAAGGAACAAGATGCTTGTCATGTTTTGCCTTGTATTTGGCTTGTGACTTCTTAAATTGTGCTTCAACGGTCGCATGAATTTGAGAAATCTTCTCAAAGAACTTCTCTGCCTTTTGTCTCTCACTTCCTTCTTTTCCCCCAACTGTTGTATCACTTGAAAACACCAAATCGAAAGGACTACGCGGTAAGTAGCCATAACACGCCTCGAAAGGAGACTTTCCCGAAGAACTGTGAACCGCTCTATTGAAAGCAAACTGTAGATATGGTAGACTCTCATCCCAAGTCTTAGGATGCTTAGAATTATATCCCCGTAATATGTGAACCATAGTCCTATTGACTACTTCTGTCTGCCCGTCTGTTTGTGGATGAAAAGATGTACTCTTCTTCAACCTAGTGTCCATCATCCTCCACAAAGAATCCCAAAACTAAGAAACCGACTATCCCTATCAGAAATAATCGAGGTAGGTAACCCGAAATGCTTCCACACATGCTCGAAAAAGAGCTTTGCTGCACCCGCTCCTGTCACCGTCTTTGTACATGGAATCAATGCAATCATCTTGCTGAACCGTTCAACCACAACGAACAAGTAATCATGACCCGACTTGGTCTTTGGCAATCCACCAAGGAAATCCATAGAAATACTCTCCCAAGGTCTTGATGGTACCGGTAATGGTAGATACAACCCATGTTTCCTGTTTGAGGGTTTAGATGTGCAACACAACTTACAACCTCGAACAAACTTAGCCACATCATCTTGCATCTTTGGCCAAAAGACATAACGTCGTAGGTTAATTAACGTCTTATTCATCCCAAAGTGTCCAACAACTCGGGATGTATGTGCTTCTCTCAACCATTGCAACCTATCTCCATCTTCTGGAATGCATAACAACTGACCTTTGTATAATAACCCATCTCGGAGTTCAAACTCACCTTTCAAACCACCTCTTACCTTTTCTAACACCTTCTTGAAGTCTTTACTGGATGCGTACGACTCAGCATACTCTTGAGGAACAATTGGCTGAATCCGCATAGCCATCAATAAACTAACTGGCGGTCTTGACAACATATCGGCTAACTTGTTTGTAACTCCCTTCTTGTACTTGATGATTATATGAAATGCCATCAAGTAGGACATACACTTCATGTGTCGAGATTGTTGTAACTTGGTTTGCGCATGTAGATACTCCAATGGCTTATGATCCGAGTGCACTACCACTTCTTTACCTAAGAGATACACTCTCTAATGTTTAACACATTGATACAAGGCATAGAATTCCTTGTCGTAAGGTGGATAGTTCTTAATAGCACCCGAGAACAATTCTGAATGGTACTCCACTGGTTTACCATCTTGTAGCAACACTCCTCCTAATGCATAGTTAGAAGCGTCTGACTCAACTTCAAAAGTACGTTGTAAATTAGGTAGAGATAATACCGGTTCTTCTGAAATCTTCTTCTTAAGTAACTGAAAAGCATCTTCATGGGCCTGCTGCCAATCAAACTTTACCTTAGCCCCCGTCAAACCATGTAGTGGCCCGACAATAGTAGAAAAATGCTTAATAAACTTGCGCAAGTATGTGCAAGCTCCCAAGAAACTTCTGACTTCAGTCACCGTGTTAGGTCTTGGCCACTTAGTGATCACCTCAACCTTCCTTGGATCAATCTTACGTTTCCCACTACTAACAATGAAACCGAGATATACCAACTCTTCCTTTCCAAACTCACACTTCTTTTCGTTCAACTTCAGTTGGCCTTCATGTAACACTTGAAATACCTTCTCAACGTGAACAAGATGTTCCTCCCAAGTTGTGATATATACGAGGATATCATCCAAGTAAACAATGACAAAATCTTATATAAAGGGCCGTAACAAATCATTCATCAAACGCATAAACGTCGCTGGAGCATTACACAAACCAAACGGAATCACCAACCATTCGAACAAACTTTGTTTGGTCTTGAAAGCAGTCTTCCATGTATCATCTTCTCGCACTCTCACTTGATGATAACCAGATTTAAGATCCAACTTTGTAAAGACTCGAGCACTCTCCAATTGATCCATCATGTCATCTATCGTTGGTAACGGGTAGTGGTTCTTGACTGTGATCTTGTTCAAGGCTCGGTAATCTATACACATGCGCCAGCCTCCATCCTTCTTCGGCACCAACAACACGGCCGATCCACAAGGTGAAGCACTAGGTACTATAACTCCTAACTCTAGAAGTTCTAAGACTCGTCTCTTTATCTCCTCGGATTCTTCCACGGATGTGCGGTAGAGCCCTACATTAGGTAGAGAACTTTCTCCTATCAACATGATCTCATTTTCCACACTCCTAATTGGTGGTAACCCCTTGATTTCTAAAAACAAATCTTCATATTTCAACTTCAACCTATCTAGGTCGTCTTCTTGTTGTTTAGACAAAGTAGTCAAACAAACTCTACTCGGCTTCTCTTCTAGAGAACGGATCACAAGGAGAATAAACTTTGTACTAGCATTCACCAACCGCTTAGCCTGAGTGGATGTAATCAGACTTTCTCTTACAAGGGGAGACTCTATAATCCGAATTACATAAGTCTCACCTTCTTTCTTAAAGGTGTACTTTTGCTCCCTTCTATATAGAGTAGCATATATGTCCCATAAATAAGGACTTCCCAGTACAACCTGACATACATCCAATGGAACTACGTCGCATGTAACCTCGTCAATGTAGGACTCATTTAGAGCAAACTTGAATGTACACTGCTGCGACACTTGTAACCCTTCTTCCTTTTGGATCCATCCCAACGGATATGGATTTGGATGTTTGAATGTCTTCAAACCTAGCTTTTGTACCAAAGAATTTGAAAGTAATTTCTTCTGACTTCCCGGGTCAACAACAACATCAACCAATGTTGTCTTAACTTGCATCTTCACAAGGAAGAGTTGTTCCCTAGGATCATCTCTTGTAGGTCCTTCTGTTGCTCCAGCCATTAGAGAAAGCTTCGAGTTAGGTTCCGTCAGTCATTGAACTTCTTTTGGAGTCTGAGAAATTAGTGTGGTCTTCTTGGCTTCTCTCTTCTGTATCCCCCTTGGCTTAAGATGAGGATGCTTCTCCCAACACGTGTCCATTACGTGCCCTGTTTTTTTGCAATGCGTGCAAGACAAACCTCCTTTGTCATTGAACTTCCCTTTGTCTTTTATTCTTTCAGCTCCTTTGACGCTGGTACCCCCAGATTTCACCTTTGGGTTTCCCTTAGAATTAGTTTTCTTAAGCCTACCTTCAATAGCATGGGCTTTTACGCTTGCTTCAGCGATAGTATCGACTGAAAACATCTTCAACTCCTTCCGTATATACTCATGGAACCCAGAGATGTACTTCATATAGATAACATTATCTCCTAAGTCCAAATCTAGAACCATAGCTTGATTCTGAAAATCTGAAGTATATTCTTGCACGGATTGGTTGTATGGTTGCTTCAAGCTGTACCACTTGAGCCATCTTTCTTATAGGTAGCCAACCGGATAAAATTGTTTCCTTATGACTTCCTTGAACTTCTTCCACGACAATGCTCCTTGGTTTTGTCTTCTATAAGCTTTCTACCATATTAGAGCATGCTTCTGTAGCTTTAATGTCGCACAAGCAATCTTTCTTCCTGAATTAAAGTTGTCAAAGGAAAAATACGTCTCTAGACGTTCTATCCAATCATCTAATTTCTCTACGTCGATACTCCCATCAAAGTATGGAATTTCAACATGGAAATTGATTTTCAGATTATTATTTTGTTTCTTACCAAGAGGTTTGGTTTCTTTAGGTTCTTTGGTTTCTTCTTCATCCCCTAAATCCTCTTCTTCCTCATCCTCTGGTTCATCTTCTTCTTCCTCATCATCCGCAGCCTCAGATGGAGTCTTGCTCTTCTTTGTCTTTGGATTAGGTGTATTGGAAAGAATAAAATTCTTCAACTCTTCAAGAGTGGTTTGCATTGACTTCATGTCTTTCTGTAGTGTGGCTACCTACTCCTCAGTAGTCTTTGGACTATCATCACCCTAAAGTTCTTCGCCTGGCTTCATCCTAGGGTTCCTTATTCTCTTAACGTCTTCCTGCTTTACGAGTAACTCACCAAGCTTCTTGTAGAGAGATCTAGTGAAGACCATAAACCACAATACTTCCCTAAAAAGGAGCTAACTAAGCTCTGATACCAACTTGATACGTATAATCTATGTACTCTTGATGACTAGACTTCTTAGGGCGGAATTCAAAATAACTATAGACGAAAGATGGGTAAAACGTAGACACAAGAACAGATTTACGAAGAAAGATATCTTCTCTAGATTATGAACAAGACAATATTACAATTCTCTCTTTTACGCTCACAATCTCACTAAGCTTGCTTTTGCAACACGAAGGTTACCTCACAAACTTCTTCTCTAGATTTACTAGATGCCTACGGTGTCCAAGCTATGAGCTAGGCACCTCTATATATAGTGGTTTGGGTTCCCAAAACCTCATAGGAATCTATTTCCTAATCTAAGAATCCTTATTTATAAAGAATCCTTCTCTATATAGAAATCCTTTCCTAAATAGAGTTATTCCCTCAATTAACTTGAGGTCGACCAAGGTCCTAAAGAGACTAGGATACACCTGTATCAGACGCACTTTCCCTCTTAGCTGAGGAAAACTAGGTACTCAAGGGTGCAAGAGAGAGGCTTGAAAGAAGACTCCATAAAGCTCGGGATGAAGCGGTAGAGAACAATTCTATAAGGACAACAGCATCTCCTGAAAGCCAAGTGGTACTATATATCGGGGCAAACCAGCCCGAACCACTACGCCGCATTGATCCAAAAAGAACCGCAAAAGCCAATCCCGCACGCCAGATGGAGAGATATACGGAGTATAACCCTTATGACGATGGAGGTGAGGACTACGAGGATACCGTACCCAAATATGATCATACAACCAGGTGGGGTAGGCAAGATGACGACATGGAGCAGATGCGTTTGGAGATCAAAATGCTCAAATCAAAGCAAGGAGGTTTACATTTGAAAGAAGCCATCCATTGGTCCGAAGTATCAATTTCTACAAATTGCCTGATAAATGTAAACCCCGTACCTTTATTTGTTTTGAAGGTCTAGACGATCCCACTATACATTTAAGATACTATAGAAGGGCCATAGCGCAGTGGGAATGGGATGATAAGGTTATGTGCACTGCAGATTCTTTCCCTCAAGCTTAAAAGGCCCTGCCTTAGCTTGGTACGATGACCTACCATCCAACTCGATCAAATCCTTTGAGGAATTAGCTAATGCTTTCATAACGAAGTATCTCTACAATAAAAGAACCAAGGCTGGCTTAGATCAGATGTTTTCCTTGGCCATTGGCCCAAAAGAGACCTACCAAGAGCTTAGGGATAGATGGATTAAGATTGGGCAAGAGATTGGAAGTGTGAATCCAGAAATCAGTATCAACTGTTTTAAATGGGCTCTAGACCGCATGAGCAACCTTTTTGTGGACATCCACAGTCAAAAGCCAAAGACTGAAGGGGATCTTATGGTTTTGATTGGCAAGCATATCAAACTCCCGGAAATCCAAAGAGATAATCAAAGGGCGCAACCCGCACAAAAAATCACTCAACGCACTAACTCAGTAGAGCCTGAGTCTTTAGCTCCAAAAAGAAGTTATGAATCAGAAAAAGCTCCTTACCAGGACAAAAAGGCCAGAAATGGGGATTACAAACGACATGATGGTAAGACGGGCATTTCAAGGAAATGGACACCATTCAATGAGCTTGTTTACACCAAACTAAATACCGACATCGTACAAATTATGGCAGCAGTAAAAAACCGCCAAGACTTTGAGTGGCCACAACTAGGAGCAAGCAACATGAGAAGACTGCGAACCATCCCGATAGATGTGAGTACCACGATTTCAGAGGACATACAACTGAAAGGTGTAAGAACTTGAAGGATCAGATCAAAAAGAATGATAGACGCCGACAATTTGCAGGAGTATGTATTGAACCCAAATGATCAAGTACAACCCCCGAAGGATAAGAATGTAAAACTGCCAGATAACCAAAGAATTATCAACATAATAACACATTCTGAACATCACGACCCATCCCTCTCAGGAGATGTGGGAAGACGTCTGAGGAAAAGATTTGAGGATCATAAAATGTTCAAAATAGACAGAGTTATCACTGAGGATTGGGAGGAATGGATGGACACACCTCTCTCATTCTCATTCAAGGATATAAACCAAGATCTTGAAACTCATAATGACGCGTTAGTACTCACTTTGCCAATCTCAGGATGGAATGTGACTAAAATCCTAATGGATGAAGGAAGTTCTTTGAATGTGTTATTCTATGACACATATAAATGAATGGAACTCACGGATGAACAACTCACACCTTCGCGTTACACCATCTACAGATTCAATGGAGCAGTATCCAAACCAAAAGGAGAAATTATCTTGGAAGTCAAGGCAGGGCCTATTAGAGTTAATACTCGGTTCAGTGTGGTTGAAGCCCCATCCCCGTACAAAGCAATTATGGGAAGGCTATGGGTTCATAGGCTAAAAGGAACAACCTTGACTTATCATCAATTTTTACGATTCCCGGGACCTCATGGAGAATGTGTGAGTATAAAGTTTGCATAGGTACTTTATACTCGACAGCCATCAGATCTATTAGTCCAGCTATGGTCATGGAAGAAATATACGTTTCATACATATACACGAAGAGAATAAGAGCAACACCGAAGCTAACAAGCATAAGAAATAATAATAATATGAGAATAACTT
>JAJJMA010024117.1:0-22477 GCA_023529015.1 Papaver nudicaule
GAGTCAAATTGTTGTCGCAAGTTATTAGTGGTCAGGTTTCCTTCAATATAGGAATTTGTTATAGTGTTTTGGAGTTAGTAGAGTTTGTGTACGGTTATCTTAGATAACCATTGTGTGCAGTTAATTATCTAGTTCATGGGAAGTTATGGGTGAAACGGTGTAACTTATGAATGTCTCTGTATGTTATATTTTGCAATGAATGAATGAAGAAGGCAGAGAATTATTATCCAGTCAAATTGTTAGTCTTTCTAACACAGGAGGTTTAGTGTCCCTTGAATGATACTAGAGGTCCGGCGTCCCTCTAACGATACCGATCCAATCAATCAATCAACAAAATAGGTAGAAAGAAGGATCAAACATCTGATGTTTCCATTTTCTCTTCTTCACAAAGGCCATCCACACGATCATCTTCGCAAGAACGTAACAATTTTTTCTTGGGAGCTACTAAAAGTTGGTAAATCAATCTTGACAGCCCTATTGCTCAAGGATGTTGCCGAAGCTTCATCAAAATTTAACCGATAATAAAGTGGTGTTGGTCGGAAAGAATTATCCAATGTAGTAAGAAAGATATTGTACTTGTGGTTTTCAACGGCATGGTTAAGATGCATGTTGATAAAATCAACGTTTTTGAATCGTTCCAACCAGAGTTTGGATACACACCTAAATCGCATGATTGATTTGGCCGGTAACAACAAAAATATATCCATGATAATATCATCTGGAAGGCTGGGTAATGCGAATTCACGCTTCATGGTTCTGGCGAGGGATGAAATCTGGTTTTTCCTGAGATGTTCCATGGTGAAGGTTGTTGACTCTTTAGGGTTTCGTCATGCACACAGGAAAATCCTACATAGTGTATGTACCTTGAGGAAATACGAAGTTAACCTAATGTCAAAAATTACAGGACTCTAACTGTTGGGCCGGATAAGCCCATGCTTTACGACCATTAATGGGCTTTGTCTGATCAAAGCAGGTCACACATGACACCGGCTAATCTATATCTATTTTGTTTCCCATAACCACCGAGCCGTGTAAGCACGATTGCACGAATGGTAATACATTGCTCAGTTTGTGTCACTCTATTGCTGGCGGTAAGAGCTTTAACCCAGAATGAGTTTTCGTAAATACAAGAGATTAAGTGAAGGCTTTTGTTGTCTAAGTTGTTCCACCAGAATTGAATGGAATTCAACTTTTTTATAGTAGTTTGAGATGGATGTTGTCTTATTAGTCTGTTGGTGGCACTAGACTCGCAGTTCTTGTTCATTTGTACAAGGCCAACTGTTACAAGAATCTGACACTTTAACTGGGCCAAGTATCCATAATTCGGCCCAGTATAGCCAATCGGTGAGTTCCAATTTACTAGTTCTCTTGCAAAGCCATATCGGTATTTTATTCACTCTACAATGTAACGTGGTCAATCTAACGATCCAGAAAAATCCTCCCTGAAATCCTCTCTTTCCCGTCTTCACCCTTAAATCTCATCACTTCTACTACCGCTCTTTCTCTGCGAGTTTTAAAACCACTAACCCGTTCTAGTTAGACCGCCATTAGAAAAGAAAACACCAAATAGATAAGATTTGAGATAATTACAATGGTTCTGTACACAATATTCAGCCAATTCGTCTTGTACGCCAAAAAATCTTTCCTTCATCAACAAGCGTTCTTAGCTTTGTGTCGGCTCATTTGGTCATCCCTTGGCAAATCACTTCTCATTTATTTCTTAGGCTTCTTTTCTTCTTCACCCTTTTGGTGTGGTGGTTGTGGTGGTTGAGCAGCACCTGACACATGTACAATTGATAGGGCTTGTGGTTGATTTTCCGTAAGGACATTTGGTACTTCTTCAGGTGCAACATCCTCTTCTTCTTCTTCATCTTATAAATCATTTTCAACTTCATCTTGTACTTCAACATCGTCCTGATCTTCATCTTCAGCTAGTAGTCTGTACGGGATTGGTTCACTGATGAGGAGAGTTAGACAAGCATTATGACTAGACACACTCAATTTCCTACCACCATCTTGACATGGCTCCAAACTAGGAGGTGCTCTTCATTATTCACGACAAGATCTAGTTTTTTTTCTTTTTTACCACTTCCTTGGCCTTAGCCTTGCCTTTGGTAGTGTGTTTGCAGTGTCCCTATGACACCAAACAAGAAATAGATTAACAGCTACCCAGATGATAATCGGCAGGATAAGAACATCTGATTGTTTACAAAAGAAAACAAACGATATACATTATTGTCAACACAAACCGATTAGATATTCTCGAAGAAAAAAATCGTCTTTTGTTTAAGGTTAGAACTAACAATTATGGTAAAAAAATCTTACAAAAATATTCAGAATTTTAATAACCTCACATAATCGGTTCTTCATAACACTTCTAAAGACCGATTTACTACAACGCATTTTTGGAAATCAATTGAGGCCAATCATCTTACTCAACTTAAATTATGAACTGATTTATCGATACATAATTTGAAATCAATTGATCTCGATCGTCTTATCTACCACAAATTATGAAATCTGAATTCGAACAGACAGCTCAATTAAAAAAGGCAGACACATAAGCGTATCTAATGGACGATGTTAAATAAAATTTCCATACAAAAGGATTTTAATCATTGCTTCTTTAACTCAACTTATTACTATTATAACCTAGAAATCAAACAAAAAAATATCATAGACTAACGATCGAAAATAATCGTTTCAAAAACTAGCATACCTCTAATGATTATGTTTTCAAATACTTTCATAGAAAATGAACACGATGAACAATCAATCTATCAGGATACTAATGTCTAACGATATCTGGAAAAATTTTACGAACAATTGGGTTTTCAGTCTTCGATTTTCGGAAAATTTTACAGAAAGAGGTTTTACGATAACCTCAAGAAAATAAATGATGGTCGTTATGATGATTTGTGAAGAACTAATTTTTAACTTAATTAATTCTAAAAATCAGAATTTAGTTTGGTTGTACAATTACAAATCGACTCTCAAAAACATAAAACTTAATTTTTTGTGAAGCAACCTCCCCTAACACCTCAACATCAAAATCCGACAACCATAACTCTAAAACATAGAAACGATAACAAGGGGATAAATATTTGTGACGACATAAAAATTTAAAAATTTAAAATTTTAATTTCATTTATTATTCATAACCTTTACAAACTGAAGAAAAAAAAAACCTTGAACTTATTAAACTTCTGAAATAAAAGGCCTCCTTAATAATCGGCCAATTATACTTTTACAATTATAAATACCTATTAGATGCTCTACAATCTCATTTGTTGTGGAATATACAACTATTTCCCCGGCTTAAAGAGAGTATCTAAAAAAATTGTCACACACATCACAAAAATCACAAAAAAAAAGTTAGTGTAATTTCGATTTTTTTTTCTTAGCAAATATTTACTTTCAGGTCTCTCTAGAGAAGAAGAAGATCACCATAACAATTCCGATTATTAAGGGGAACTCTAGGGTTTTGAGTTTTGTTTTTTAAATCTAATTAGGGAATTTGATGTTCTAGGGTTCTTAATTGTGACATTATTAATGGGAATTGAGCTTTCATTATGTTCATGAAACACATATTTAGTTGGGTCATTTCACTTTAAAATTTAACTGTGTTATAAATTTTGTTCAATTGTTAGTAGTTGAGTTTATATATATTTCTACTGATTATTTTACGATTTTTGTTTTACTCCCAGGTTTCTCAAAAAGAACGTCAAGTTTGAGCTCAAAGTTTTCATTAATCATTCAGTTAGCAGGCAGTGTGAGTGTAATTTTTCTTTAAAATCTTACTTCATTTGTTATGCTGGTGAGATATGGATGATTCTGGTACTAGTGAGGTTGGTAAATCAAATAAAAGAAAGAGAAATGAGAAGAAGGCATATAACGATAAGGGCGGTGTTCGACAATGAAAAATTGGTATGGTGATGAATTTCGGAAACAATTTAGAATTTTTAGGGAGACTTTTGAATTTGTTCACAATTTAATAGGGGCTTACTTGACCGACATTATAATAGGTTTGTACACCCATCGCCTCCCAATTATTAAAAACCTAAGGATGATGTGTAAGATAATCTCTTTTGGACAGAACGTATCACAGAGGATTTGTATACTCTCCCGGTTCAAGGTGTGGTAGATTGAAAAAGAAAATTTATTGATGTATTTAGTAGAGAAGATGTTGTTGGAGATAAGACTGTTGAGCAGGTTCTTGAGACATCTAGCACCGCGGATAAAGTTGGCTCTGATGGACTTGTTATCGGAGGAGAAACATGTCCTCTAAATGATTGGTTTTTGGTTCTTTATTATCCAACATCAAACCCAACTCACTAGTTGCTTAATGTAAAACTAGAGATTATTTAAAAGATTACTCGTAAAGGATTTAATGAACTTGTAAGGAGGTGGTCATCTCTGAGGAAAAAATGGAATATAGAAACTACCAAAAATCGTACGTGTATGTTGTATATTACACAACAACTGCAAGGAAAGGGAAGATTAACTTGATGCAAAGTTCACAACTAATATAACTGACAGTATTACTCCTGTTGTCAGTAATTTTCATCAAAGTGCAATCAGTAATAGAGATAGGATTGCAGATAAGATTGTGAAGAAGGCATATAAGGATACGTGGTGGTGTTCACAGTGAAGAAAAATATAAAGATAGGTAGTTTATTTGATATCAATATTTTTTTTTGTTAGCATATATATATATATATTTAAAGTGCAAAGCTTATGGTAATTTGTTTTTTGTTATTTTGTTTCAACTGCAGATAGCTCATTTTGTACCAAAAGCACTGTCATCTCTTAAATAAGTCGTTCATAATTTTGTAAATAAACATGTTATATTTATATCTTTTATGTTTTTAGCACGTGGGTCTTTAATTGTTCAAGTATGCATAATTACTAATTTGGGTTCAGGGTTCCACTACTATTAGTTCACTACACAATTTTTAGAGTTTGTCCTTCTACAAATCTGGATGCACTATTTTGTGCAAAAACTGATAAACTTGTGAAACTGCACAACTTGATCTTAAAGTATATAGTAGTGAAAGAAATAGGCCTAACCTGCCCATACGCAAGAACGGTTCCATTAAAGCACTGAAAGAAAGCTTCAGTGCTATAATCACCATATATTATGCTTGGAAACGAACCATGATAGACATGATCGAAGATGAAAGTTTTGCCTTTAACTTAAAGCTAATTGAGAATGGTAAGGATGCATATGTCAGTTGAATTGGTCGTATTCAAATCCAAATTTAAATTAAATAGAATGATGATTTGTGTGTTGGCTGTAATTTCACCAAAAAATGAAACCAATTCAATCACCAAGATTTGACATGACCAATGGTCTAATATGAAAAGCAACCTTCACACATTGGGCACGATCCATCTGTGACAAACCTAAATGATCACTGAATTTTGGTCTCTCCTTTGTATTCCTAAACGACCAAATTTTCAATTATATTACGATCAAATCTGATTGAAATTTTATAAATAATGGGATTAGAAGAAAAAAGAAAAAGAAGAACCTTTTGGAGAATTGATTGCCAACTTGGTACAAATAGCTTTGATTGTACGAGAAGCGAGTTCAGGTTTGTTAGCATAAAAAACAATTATAGTAAACAGATACCATCTCCATCATTACACTTTCTTTATTATTTCTCTCAATTTATTATTCTTCTGAGGGTTTCTCCGGTAGCACATATCAATTTGAATTGCAAAGGCGCAAATTTGCATCTTTATCTGGCGAGGATCAAGAAGAACTGAGCGGTTCTACTGATCTGTCAGTACCAACTTCTTCCGCCATGACTAACTAGGTCCGCCAAGCGGACTTATTTGATCCGCTCGGATTTACTAGACCCGCTCGTCCTTTTTTGATTCTCCAACGGGTAGTTTGATCTAGAAGTCATGTCTTAATCCCTATTTATACCATTAGTTTCCTATTTCAAACTCACACCTTCATCCATAATTAAACAGCTTCAAATTCCTTCTATAATATCATTTTAGTTTCCTGAAATATGGCACGTCGCACTCGTGGTCTTAAGTATACAGATGGAAAAGATGAAGCGCTACTTGGTCAGTCATACATGCCACACAGGATCAAATATTCGGTTGGGATAACTCGTCTATTGTTTTTAGTAAAGGATTTTTCAAACGTTTGTGGCACAAATCGAGAAAAAAATGCTCTTGACAGTTGTGGGTTGTCTTAACTTTTTAATACACCTAGAAAACCAATATGCAAATTTGTTGCTTTAGTAATGAGAACCACTATGCGAGATTTTGACGGTGAAACTAACTAGCAAGTGGTGTGATGATAGAAGTTAGAAGAGAAGAAGATGACTCTGACCCTGAGGAATATGTGTTTGAGTTTGTCGGGTATCATAGGGGGAATATGCACGTTTGATAAGCTGATTCTGACCCGTACGGGTAGCTCTGCTCTGCACAAATCAATCTGAATTGTTCGTCTCTTCTTAATCACGTTTTCTTTTGTTGGTTTTAAGTTTGGTTCTGAGACGATGTAACAATGGATGGTTGGATTTAGGAGGAAAGTTACAAATGTAAGTGTAATCGATTAACTGGTAATAAGTAAAGTTTTAGGTTTTATGGTTAAACAAATTTTGGTTTTGTTTACTTCTGGAATGGTGAAATTTTGGTAAAGAAAATCAACACGTAAAAGGTAATTGAAGCACTTGTGAATTTTTTTGTTTCCGTTCAATTACTTGTTAATTGCATTTCCAAAAATGTTTAATGCATTTCCAAAAAATAGTGTTGTTTTTGAATCTTTCTTTCTCGACTTCAACATATATTCCAATCAACAACCTTATAATAGGGTTTGAGTCGTTGTGAAACTCAATATTGTGACCTATCTGTTCTATTTCCCACTAGAAAGCAGCTTGCGTATCATTCATCTCTACCAGTTCAGGCTTGTTCCATCCCGAGTATTCCCCTCTACCTTCTCTACAGATTTCCGTGTCATCAGATAGTGTTTGTCCAATTGGATTGTCACAAAATATGGTTGTGTTTTTTAACTGTAATCCTTGAGTTCACTACACCATATTTGGCGAATAGCAACACTGAGTAGCAACGGTAATGATGCCGTTGCGGAATAACAACTCTTTTGGGCCGTTGCGGAATTTTTGGGCCGTTGCGGAATCTAGCAACGGCCCAGTTCACGTTGCTAATAGCAACGCTTTATTTATTACGCGTGCGAAGTAAGTGTGTGGGCATAAACACCTCCCAACACTTTTATATTACGCGTGCGAAGTAAGTGTGTGGGCATGATTAAAAAAAAAATATCTTATCTTATCTATACCTTGGCCACACGCAGCAACCTCCTCCATTTCTTCTCTTCTTCTTCTTTTTCTTCTTCTTCCTCCAGATCGAGCAGAGCAGCTTCTACTGCTACCCCTAACCACCGCCAACACCTCCCCACCACCCAGAAACTTAATCACCATGTTCTTCTTCGCGAAGATTTAACCGAATCATCTCAATCATCATCATCTAGTTCTTTACTGCTGCAAACCCTAGATTTTTCCTTGTTTTGATTTCTGTATTTTGGTAAATCTGAGAAGTTTAGGGTTCAAATCAAATAGAAGGTTCTGCAAATCGAAGAGTTATCAATATCTGCTCTAATAAACCCTAACTCTAGTTTGAATCTTGCGAAGTTGCAGGTTATATCAACTGGTGAAGGAGACGATGATGATAATAAACCCTTGAATGCTGATAATAATGTTACCATTACTACGCAGTTCACGGATCTGATGAACAACCACAACAACATCAGCATCAGAATGACCAAATCGAAATCAAGGGTTAGGGTTTTCTCTTTTTCTCATTTTATTTGTGATTTTTGGATTCTTGGATTTTTTTTTGATGATTTAATTTGGTGATTTTTTTGTGTGTAGATGAAGAGAAAAGTAATGGTAAAGAATAAATGGGTAGATGGTTCTCAACTAAATCTCAAGAAGATGAATTTGTTGTACCTATTACTGAGAAGAAGTCCACTTCAATGGAAGCCAAGAAGAAGGAGGGTTTGAATCCTAAACTCCAGCTCTCTGTACCTCGTTCTGATGATGTTTCATTTGCCAAATTCTTGTAAGAACTTCTTCTTCTTCTGATCTCTTTTTTTTTCTGATTTTTTTGTGTGAATTTTTATTGATTTTGTTTTGGTGGTGTTGGGATTTTTAATGAAGGACCCAAAGTGGGACATTCAAAGAAGGTGATTTGCTTGTTAATAAAGATGGTGTCCGAATTGTTCAGCAGAATGAAGATGATGCTGTAAGTCAAGTCAACTCTTTTATTGCTAAATTGGGTTTTTTTTCTTGGTGAAATTTGATGATTGCAAACTAAAATGGAGTAATTGTCTGTAGCATTTGTCCCTATCTAGGGACACATATATTTTTTCTTAACTCGGTGTCATCGATATCTTCCATTCATCTCCTAATCTTTCCCTTGCACTACTGCACTAGCCTCCACCACCACAAGTCCATTTTAAGATCAATGTGGAACTGTGGATGCTTCACTTTAACTCAACTAATTTGGTAGAGCAATGCTAACTCGAAATGTTGCTGCAGGAACATATGTAGGAGCAGGACTTCTAAAGAGAGGTTAGAATGCACAACAAGCAGAAGCCTAGGCAATACTTGAAGCAAGTCGCTGGGCAGAAACAAAGGAATGGAACAATGTTATCTCTGAGTATGATTATCAACTACTTAACAACTTTTTAAATTTGCATCCTCGTTCGAAAAGTAAGACTCTTTTTGTTCGATGTAAGTTGATGTTTTCTAAGTAGCCTTGTTAATCATGTACCTGGTGTTTGTATTAAGTAGCCGATGTCCTAGCGAAACATCTAAGAACTACACTTACAGCTGATGAATGGGGAAGTCAATACCCCCCTGACTTTAGGGTCTGTTTTCGACCTTGGTGTTACAAATCTTTCTAAATTGGATTTTGGCTATTCAGATTTTTCAACTTCACCTGCCAAAATGGAACACCAAAGTAGACCTATGATATTCATTGTCATCCGAAGATTGTCCTGCATTAACAGTCTAGTGATCTGTTATGCCTTACCTGCACTGAATTGGAAGTTCCACTATGTCAAAAAGTATGTATTATACTCCTTGCTGGTAATATTGGGCTAGGTGTATCTCTTCTACTCTTGATAATTTTTCGTCTGAGTAGATCAGAGGGGGTTACATGTTACATGTGTATGTTATTTGTTTGTATTTCTCAACTTTTTCCTTTCTAGATGCTATAAATATACGGGCATTGTTTTCAGGTTAGAATAATGCTAAGGCTGAGACATCCCAATGTTGTTCTCTTCATGGGAGCGGTAACACGGCCTCCAAATCTTTCAATACTGACAGAGTTTCTTGCTAGGTGGGTTGTCTATGTCAAATTACTTGGTTGTCTTAGTTCTCATAAGGCTTATATTTGATATGTGAATTTTTATGTTTGGAGATGTACCAATGTTTATATAGACCATCTGCTTGGTATCTATCTGCTGAAGGATGTTTTGGTAGATTACAGTTGTTTATTATACATCTGAAAGGTTGGAAAGTACTGCTTTCATTTTTTTTTTTTTTTTTTTTTAATGAGACCCAGTAGTAATCCATTTATCCCCATACTAAATGACAGCAATTTGAAGTTCGTATACGATAACAGCTAGAACTTAGTATTATTGAGCAGCACCTAGTAAAGTTGATATCGGCAAGGTAGTTTTTTACTTCTAGATTTTTAGCATATCGTAATCTGAATCTCCTTGATGTTTCCACAGGGGGAGTTTGTGCAGGCTGTTGCATCGTCCGAACATTCAACTTGATGAAAAGCGACGACTGCGAATGGCTTTGAATGTGGTATATGTTGGTAACTTGTGAGTATTCCAGTGGCAGTATTCATTCACGTGCACTATATTCAGCTATTGCTCGCAGGCCAAGGGAATGAATTACTTACATACTAGCAACCCTACGATTTTGCATCGTGATCTGAAGTCTCCGAATCTCCTTGTCGATAAAAATTGGGTTGTTAAGGTTCGTGCGCATGGCAAACTAACTTATTAACTAGTCCCCTAGGTGTTGATACTTGTTGCTGTAGGTTTTGCATGGGATGGCAGAAACAGTTACCTAGGTTTGATTTTGGTTCGCTGACTATGATCTTTTGGCACATATCTGCAGGTCTGTGATTTTGGATTATCACGTTTGAAGCACCAGACATTTTTGTCTTCAAAGTCTATGGCTGGCACTGTAATACTTCTGAACTTTGAGATTCTTGATTTTTTTTTTTAGTTTTTTTTTGGCTAAGTGTAAGAACAAGAAAACACTGTAATACCAATGTTTTTTTTGGCTAAGTATGAAATTTTTGTATGTGTATGAAGTATGATTTTGGCTAAGTGTCAGAATTTTGAGAAATGTCTATTGAAAGTTTTTGACCAGGTCAAAGTCTGACTGACCCTGTTTTGACCAGGTCAAAGTCAAGGTCCGCCAGGCTTTGACCTGGTCTATTTTTTTACTTTGGTAAAAATTTAGAAACGGCAATGGGTCGTTGCTGGTCAAAATATTCAGAACGGTTTTTGGGCCGTTGCTGATGAAAATAAGAAACGGAAAGCTGGCCGTTGCGGGCAAAATTAAGCAACGGAAAATTTTCCGTTGCGGGCAAAATCCAGCAACGGCTGAACTGGTCCGTTGCTAGTACCGTTGCTAACCGAGAGACGCAACGGCAACATTACCGTTGCTAAAATTCGTCACACCATGAATCGCAACGGCCGGCCCCCGTTTCTAACACTTTTAGCAACAGATGAGCACCGTTGCTACCCCCCAAATATGGTGTAGTGGTTGTTCATTTAATTACTGAACACTTATATCACATTGGAGAGCCATTGGATCAACGAATCTAGTGGTGGAGGTTTTCAGTAGAGTTTTTTACTTCAAGGGTAAAAACTGAATTTTCATTCAAAACCACCACCACCATTGGGATTGGTAGATCTGGTGGCTCAAGCAATGCTAGATCAAAGATGCTGTAGCATTGCTAGTCAAAATTATTTCGTATATTGGATCATATTAATTACTTTGTATCAAGTTATAGTCTTCACTTTTAACATTGGGTTGTTCATTTATGTGTTTCGCTCTTTGTTTTCAGTTTGCTTTTGTAAACACCCTACTACACCTGGCTTTCTAGATATGCCAAGTGCCAACTAACTGTACTATACAGATCTCTGCACATCCCACAGACCATAGTTAAATCATTTCTGTTAGTTAGGGTGAACCAGTTATCTATCCATTCATGACCATTAAGTGCCTTGTATTTTGCATATTCGGGCCAGGGCCGTTTCTGAGATTTTTTTGCCCCGAAACAAACAAAAATTATTATGCCCCTTAAAAAATAATGGCATAAAATATAATAATAAAAGATATAAAATAAAACTTTTGCTATCAGATTTATAATATATCATCAAACAAAAAAAAATCTTAAATTTTGTATATTTCAGTTAGAACACTTAAAAATGCTTTAACTTTTGTTCTTAGAATCAGTTCCTACCTTTTTGTTTTTTTTTGACGAAAACTCCAAAACACAAAAAATGAATTTTGATGCCCCCAAAACTTGATTCCCCGAAGTGGGGCTTGCAGTGCTTTCCCACTAGCGCCGGCCCAGTTCGGGCGCGGTTACATGAGCCCGGCAGTTTAGCATTGTAACTGGGCTGGGAAAATAAACATGTAGTGTAGTTCAGCCCAATAAAACTTCTCCCCGCTTCATTTCTCCCCTTCACTTCTGCTTCCTCCGATCACTATAAGGATCACGGTGTATCCTCTCAATTTTTGGAGACTTTTTTTTTTCTAGAAATCTGGCTATGTTCTATAGAGTATTTTCATTTTTTTTTTCCCTCTTTTTTTTTGATAGGGGGAAAGCCACTTTTGCTAAAGGGACTTCAGAAAAGGAAATGGCTTTCCCCCTATTTCACGAGGCAAGTGTGCAATACTTTTTTCTATGGAGTATTTCAGTATCAGGTTTAATTGTGTTGTCACTGTAAAGAAAGCTTATGTACGTGTTATGCTAGAAAAATACATTGATATGGGAAACGAATTATGATCAGCTGCAAAAGGAGAGTCACAGTTCTCTACATGAATCATCGTTTCCAAATTTTTATGTTTTACGAACTCAATTCTTCATTACAAAATCAACTGCTGGGGACAAGAAAACGAACAAAATATGCCGAGTCTTCATAACTCTATCACAAGTTTGAAGTTTTAGACAAACTTCACCACACAACTCCCAGAGGCTCTTGGAAGATTTTGCAACTCCGTCATAACTAACTACTTTTTTGTCAATCGCCCTGGGATAGGAATTACTATACTTAATAGTCATTGTCTGCAAAAATTTGCATTCTTCAAAATCAATTCCACCCATCTCAACTCCCTCGCCATCCCATTAAATCGCCAGAACTCAATAATCTGGAGGTGCCGAAAAAAGTCTTCAGTTTCATAATACTCCTTTTCATTATCGAAAGATGGATTGAGCTGAAATTGGAATGAGAATAGATAGAAAAACACCATAAGAATATCTTTCTAGAGAGCATATAAGGTTAACAAATGTAAAGCTGGTTAAAAATTTGACATGGGTATCAGAATCAAAAGGATTGCACACTTGCCTCGTGAAATACAAGGCACTTCAGATTTGGTGCTGCTCTGAGCAATGGAAATACTAGTTGTTGGAAATTTGAATAGAAATTAAGTTTAACTTAGTTACAACCATTTTGTGAAGGGTTGTGTCTATTCATAAAATCCTTTCACTTAGAATGAATCATTGTATCCCAAGGGATGTGAGTCTTCCAAAGGGATGTGACTCTTCCAAAGGGATATGACTCTTCCAAAGGGGTGTGACCATTCATGAAGAGACTCTTTGTTGATTTCCAAGAGTCACCAATCGTGTATATAAACCCCACTCTTGATTCATTGATGTATGTGAAAAACATGTGAAAAACATGGAGAGAAAATGTATAAGAAAGAAGTGGAAAAGTTAGAGAAAGAAAAGAGAAGAAACTAAGTAGACGTGCTTAGAGTTTATTCTTAAGGAGTTTGTGCTACATCAATTCGCGTTCGTTATTGGTGATCATCGAAGTGCTGCGAAGAACACCAATGGTATTGTTGAATGCTGGAGACATATGCCGTTAACTGTATCAGCATTAAGTACAGGGCATTAAATGTCTTAAGTATAGAGATTACTCGCCTCAATACACCCAAGTAAGTTTGTTAAAGAATTATAGAATTTCTCTTTCTCATTCTATTCTTCTTGTTTTCTTGTTCTGGTTTCTAATAACCAAGTATTACGGAAGTTGTAATACATAGACGAAGACCAATGTTACATAGTGGTAACGAGTTGGCAGAAATAATACACGGGTTGTATTATTGATGGAATCGGTAACGAAGATTATTTTCCAACACTAGTTTATCGGTAGTTGCTACTACAACGACAGAAAGCATACCTGTTCCTTTTCAACAGAAAATGATAGACACCTTACATGTGAAACTGCTCGAAGAAACTTAATTACACGATGATTTAGCGGTTGCACCTCCATTTCCGGATCATAACCAGAAAAAAACGAAGCTTCTGCTTTAACTGGTGCTGGAAAGCTGGACATTTCATAATCCTTCGCCACAAAACCCCTGTAGCTAAGATATACTAGACTTGGTGCATGAATTTGAGATCACAATCTTGTAAACCCTCTTCATCTACATCATTGTCAATTACCAAGACTTGTAGTACAGGAGTCAAAATGCAGAAATTTGTCGTATCAAACCAAGTGCAGTTTACCAAAAACAATTCTTCAAGAACAATGCAATTGGAAAAGGGTTGCTCATTCCAGCAACCATCACCAAATTGGATTCTCCTAAGTGTAAGGGTCTTGAGCTTCGGAAAGAAGATATTTTCGGGGAAATGCATACAAGGACCTACTGTTAGGTCCAGTTTAGTCAATGATTCACAAGTAAAAAGAGACGAAGGAATAGATAAAGGTATGTCTTGATCCCAATCTAAGTAGAGACTGAATTCTTCGACATTACACCGCCTTGTAAAATTTTCGATCCATGAATGAACCCGTGATGCATCCATGTCACTGTACAATTTGAGTGCAACCTTTTGAATTCTTGACCCATCACGAAGAAGCAATATTCTGTCCACAAAATCCATGAATTTATTGATCTCCAATACCGAAGGAGGTTTGTGAGAGTACCAGAATTTCAGATCAAGAATGGGAATAGAGGTCCATATGCGGCTCCATCTTTTAGATAGAAGAGAAGTACGAAACAACACACTTGTTATCAAGGAACGAAAGGATATGATGAAGAATTGGGTCTGGTAATCCACTAATCCTATCCTCAGCCTCACCAATGTTGTTCTCTTCCTTACACAGTAACTTTTGATTATTGAAATCCATGAGATTTAATCAAACAAAGTCTTTAACTTTGATTTGTTCGCAAAAACGTACAGAAAGAAAAGAAATCCCCAAATCACTAGACATTTGAGGGTTCAACAGCGGATCATTCTTGTAATAAAGAAGATGGATCGGAAGAAATACCTTAGATTGTGTTGAATCCTGGAAGCTTTGGATCTCAGTGAGAAAGAAACCTAGGGCCAAGGAACAGTATACTCTCACTGATTTTTGGAATGAAGATTTCAACTTCTAGTTACACCTTGTTGGGCACGAGCGCTTCTACTTTGGGGCCGTGTCTGTGTCCGATGCTTGGACACAACGGGAACATAGGTCATGCAAAATTCTAGTTTCAGTGCACCAATGGGTGTTCAAATATTTATGGGTCACTAAAATCTCTCTCTCTCTTTCTCTCTCGAAAACGTCTCTTCCCAAATAGCGGTTTTCCACATAAACTTTGGGAAAACTCTCTTCATCTTCGACCAAAATTTGTACCCCTGTCGACATGTCTTATTCATCGGTTACTAAGAAATCGCAGCACACGATTATATTTGATTAATGAATGAAAGCATTAACTAAAGAGGAATAACACTAGATGTTACTAATGGTTACTAGCACTATAGACTTTTGCGTTGTGCTGCAATTGACAACAATACGTCGGATTTGATAGACATCTGAACTTACATTCAGAAGGAGTAAGTATATTGGTTATCTTAAGATCAAATGCCAATTAATCACCATATTCTCTCGAATCCCTCAATTTTGAAGATCTGTTTCTTTTCGTTATGAATCGGGTGATTTACGATTAGAGGGGATTGCATATCACTGGACAAATATTGGGCATTAGTTAGCGACTTAGCGTAAATTTGTGCACTCCTCAAATGCAAGGGTGCACGTTCTGGGCTTTCCCATTGGCCCATTTATCTTATCTGGAGCAGGTAACGATGGCTACTTGAGGCTGCCCCACTTAACCTGAACTCAAAACTGCTGGAGCACTCGGGGCCACCGTAAGTCTCGAAGATGTCTGTTCTATTGTGCCTGGAGCATGGGCTCATGCCTATACGAGATTTGAATTACCACGCCAATTTCCTCTATATATAAAAATTCATGAGCAAATTCGTTAAGGTTGTCCGTTAAACTGTGCCTTCTGAAGCTTCAGAACAGAGAATGCTAGAGCAACAGAAACTGCAGAGAGACACCACACTAATAATGAAGTACTGCAGAGAGACACCACACTAATAATGAAGTAAAACACACGATGGATAGCAACACCGTAAGCGAAAATCACCAACATACAAAAAAAAAACCGACCCGTTACTTTAATCAAACGTACAATTCAGTAAATCACTACAACTCTAGTTACCTCAGGAGTTTTGTTCCAATAGGAATTAGTAAATATTTTCAGTATTGGATTAGGACTGGGACTCTATAGGATGTTCTATAAATACCAATCTGTTTATGGTTTTAATTCATTTAATTTTATTCAATAAAATTATGCTTCTCCTACTAGATCTCCAATCAAAAGATCCTTTCTAGTGTTAGTATTAGGATCAAGTCTCATCGACGACAGAGGTTCGTCATCATCAACAACAAAACCAGTTTGAGGTAACAATGGCCGGGACACTTGTTCATCAATCGATAAATATCAGTTCTCCTGCTTCTGTATTTGGGAAACGTCATGACAGTAGACAAAGAGGTGGCTCTGGAATAACCAACGTCAGAATGATATGTAATAGGAGTGTTGACATACGAGGAAGGTTGAGAATCTCGGCAACATCTTTATCAACTGGAGGAGGAGGTTTAAGTGCTGTAGATAAGTTTCAATCCAAGGCTGCGGTGTCTATAGATGCACCTCATGGAAGGGGTAGTCAGTGTGTTTGTAGAACTTCTATGTTTGAGAGATTCACAGACAAGGGTATCGAAATCATCAATTTAGCACATATTGAAGCGACAGGGATGGGTCATAATTATCTTGGTACTGCGCAGGTATTGCTAGGGCTAATCGCTCAAGAAACTGGTATTGCTGCAAAGGTTCTTAAATCCATGGGAATATGTTTAAAGGATGCTCGGGTCGAAGTGGAAAAGATCATTGGAACAAGTAATAAGTTTATTCAGGTCGAGATACCATTTATTACTCAGCGTGCTATAAAATATGCTCATGAAGAGGCACGCGAACTTGGGCATAATTATATTGATTCTGAGCATTTGCTGCTTGGTTTACTTCGTGAGGAACAGTGTGTAGCTGTTCGTGCACTTGAAAACCTTGGGGCAGACCCAAACAATATCCGCACACAGGTTATCCAGATGGTAAATGGCGAAAATGTTGAAGCCGCAGGTGATGGCGTCAGAGGAGGCAACACCAATAGTAAGGTACGCACGCAGATACCTACACACAATAAGTATAGGGGATTTTCGACAAAACTGGTTGAGGGGGATGTAGTACATATGGATCCTCGCGTTCAATGGATAAGATACATAGATCGTGTGACGGAGACGAGTGTCAACTGGCCTGCCAGAATTATCATGCGAGCACATAAGGAAGCGGGACGGTTGGGTCATTATTATATGGGTACTGAGCACATATTGTTAGCTCTTATTCGTGAAGGAACTGGTATTGCTGCGGAGGTTCTTAAATCCATGGGAATCAATCTAAAGGATGCTCGTGTGGAAGTGGAGAAGATCATTGGAAGAGGTAATTGGTTTGTTACCCCAGAGGTGCCAATTACTCCTCAAGCGAAGCGTGTTTTGGAACTTTCAGTTGAAGACGCACGCAAACTTGGACATAATTATATTGGCTATGAGCATTTGCTGCTTGGTTTACTTCATGACGGTGAAGATGTAGCTGTTTGTGTACTTGAAAACCTTGGGGCTGACCCAAACAGCATCCGCACACAGGTTATTCATATGATTGGTGAAAGCAGCATAACCTCCAAGAGGCAGTGAAAGATGTTTTCATTAGATATTGATTTTTCGGTTCCTGAATTAGAATTCGGATTTGTCTTGTCAATGCTATACAAGTTTTCATTATATTTACTATTTTATTTGGATTTCTTTTAATATGATGTTATAAAATTTTGGAAAGTAGAGTAATTGCATAGAGTCAGATACCGATTCTTTTTTTTTTTAAAAAGATTTAAATTTTATTAATTCGAATTAGAATCAATAGAATGACAAGAATTAGATGGAAGCCCGACAACAAGCTGGGCTCCAATTTTTTTTTTTTTCCACAATAAACACATCCATGGTCAACTCAACGATCTATTAACGTTCAAATTAAATGAACAAGAAAAAGGAAAAATAAAAACAACTCTGTTACTTGCACCCATGCCATAAATCCATGAGTCAATTGACAATGACCAACACTGGATCCTCGGGCTGCTCCTATGGCTTCCTCTAAATTTCCACAAATTTTTTCAATATCTGATGATAACCCACCTATGGCTTCCTCTAAATTTCCACAAATTTTTTCAATTTCTGATGATAACCAACGGAGCTCAAAATATGCTATACAAGAAGTCAGAGGTCTTCCACTAGAAACCAATTCTTCTGACGTTCGTGCTAATACCTCTTGCAAATATGCATGTTCGCTAATCATTGTTTGGATCCTTTCAGGGGTCATATCCATGCATTCATTTGGTTCGATCTGTCACCTCAAATCCCTTTGATCGCAGCAAAGGGGTCATACCCATGCATTGCTTTGGTTCTTCAGCCACCTCAATTCCCACTGATTGTAGCAAACGTACAATTTTTTTTTCCTCTCTTGCATAATGACTAAGAAGTGGCCAAAGGTCGTCTAAATCGATATTATCCAAACCTTGCGACTTCATCTGTTCCATATGTTCTTGAGTTATATATTCAGAATAATCCTCCCACACATCCCACAGATCACAAAGAATATCACCATTCTTTTATTCAATCTGTGATGATTGAACTCAGTCAGATGCCTCTCAATTGTATCTCTTCTCAGTTCCTCATCCAGTTTCACAAGAAAACGCTTACTCTGTTCCAAATCTTTGGATATGTCATCTTGTGTGGAATAACCATGACTTGTGCGTAGTTTCCTTTTGATATCTTCTAAAAATAGGTTTGAGAAACTTATTTTATCATCAAATGTGTAACAGTTCCGGTAATCTAAAACTGTAGATGCATCCATTATCTTCTAAAGTGCCTTATGATATTTGAGAAAATCGATCCTACTGAGAAACCTCCCGTTGATGTCGTTCGTGAAACTTAAGCAATTCGATAAACCGAGAAGAAGATGATGAAGAACGAGATTAACTTTTTAGGTTTTCGTCGTGAACCAGCGATTCCGTGGGAGAATTTCTGAATCTAGTGTTTCTGCTCGAAAGAAGAACGATGTCATTCATATAGGCTGGATACTGCTCGAAAGAAAAACGATGTCATTCATATAGGTCATGGGCCTATCAGGTGATGTGGGACTATTCTCGACAACAAGTTGTGAATATCTTTGGCAACCTTAACCTTGTAAACCGGTTTTCAAGGAGACTTAGGCCGATGGACTTCAATACTTTATACATATACATTGAACCAATAGCTAATTAACCAGCCTATATGAATGACACTCGATATCTGGATCTCCGTGTCATCGTTTTTCTTTCGAGGTTAGGGTTTAAAAGTTTAAGTTTAAACTAATAAACTTGCTAAAGCTTTTAATGACGTTAACGACGGTCAAGCTCAGTGAACCTTTTAATGTAGTTTCCCGATGATGCCTTGACAGTATCCATGGCTAAGGTAGGCACAATAATGAATGTATTGAATGATCTACCAAGTTCTGTTTCCCTTTTACTCTGCAGAATTATGTCCTTTATTTGTGTGTGTCTGCACCTTTGAGAGTGAGACGTATCTTCGAATGCTAAATTGCTAATAGTGTCCCTAGCTAGCAATCCTTGAGAGATATCATACTTAGTAATGGTAATCAGTCCGCAACTTCTACATGCCGATCTTGATGAAATAACCTTCTCAATTAAGTCATTAAATCAGGAATAACGGATTGGAAGAGGTTCAAGCCTCAAGGGTTTTAGAACTCCAAAACTTAAAATAGAGATGAACGGAAGGGATTCAGTAAGGTATTTGAATCCGACAGGGACATGGATTCATAATTTTAATTCAATAGAGTTTCAAAACAGTCACCAATAAGGCAGCTTGTAGTTGTCGTTTATATTTAATATGAATGGTGAAGATTAACACGAATTGGAGTGTTTAATTAAGTCCTGATCAGACTCGAATTCCAAAGGGTTAAATTGCTGTAATAGGAGGCTCAAAACACAATGACCACACACCTTCTCTCCCTAAGTCAAGAGAGAAGCGTGAATTAGTTCTTTGGTGTTCTGTTCATTCCTGTGAGAACGATGGCCAGCACTTTTTTTCAATCGACGAATATTAGTGCTGCTTTAGTACATGGCAAACGTCATAACAGTAAACAAAGAGGTGGATCTGGAGTAGCCAACGTCAGAATGATTTGTAATAGTAGTGCTCAAATGCGAGTAAGATTGAGAATTTCAGCACCATCTTTGTCAATAGGAGTAAGTTTAAATGCTGTCGACAGGTTTCATTCCACGGTCGCGATACCTATAGTTGAACCTCGTGAAAGGGGTAGTCGGCGTGTTGCTAGAGCTTTTATGTTCGAGAGGTTCCCAGACAAGGGTATGCAAAACACCATGTTAGCACATGAAGAAGCGACAGGGATGGGTCATGATAATGTGGGTACTGAGCAGATATTGCTAGGGCTTATCGCTGAAGAAACTGGTATTGCTGCAAAGGTTCTTAAATCTATGGGAATCTGTTTAAAGGATGCTCGAGAGGAAGTGGAAAAGATCATTGGAACTAGCAACCGGTTTGTGTCGGTCGAGATACCATTTACTGCTTGGCGTGTTGTTTCAAAACATACCCAAGAAGAGGCACGCGAACTTGGACATAGTTATATTGATTCTGAGCATTTGCTGCTTGGTTTACTTCGCGAGGACGGATGTTTAGCTGTTCGTGTACTCGAAAACCTTGGGGCCGACCCAAACAATATCCGCACACAGGTTATCCAGATGGTCAATGGTGATAACATGGAAGCCACAGGTGATGGTGTCAGAGAAGGCAACACCCACCGTAAGATACCTACACTCGAGGAGTCTACAAAACTGACTGAGGAGGCTGTAGCACAGATAGATATCCTCGGATAAGACATATGGATCGTGTGAAGGAGACGAGCGAGACTTGGCCTATCAGATTTATTATACGAGCACATGAGGAAGCGAGACTGTTGGGTCATAGTTATATGGGTACTGAACATATATTGTTAGCACTTATTGGTAAAGGAACTGGTATTGCTGCAGAAATTCTTGAATCCATGGGAATAAATCTAAAGGATGCTCGTGTGGAAGTGGAAAAGATCATTGGAAGAGGTGATGGGTTTGTTACTGTCGAGGTGCCAATTACTCCCCAGGCGAAGCGTGTTTTGGAACTATCACTGGAGGAGTCACGCAAACTTAGACATAATTATTTTGGTTATGAGCATTTGCTGCTTGGTTTACTTCATGACAGTAGAGGTGTAGGTGTTCGTGTACTTGAAACCTCGGGGCCAACCCAAACAACATCCGCACACAGGTTATTCAGATGATTGGTGAAAGTACTGAAGCAGCATAACAACCTCCAAGGGGTAATAAATGGTGTTTTAATCAAACTCCTAATGACATTTATGACAAGCAGACATTGTTGTGGTAATTAGATCAAGTAAAAGATTAATTTAGGATACATTATCTCCAATGTGAGCTACACTTTTGTTGATAATTGCTCTTTCGATGTGAGAGTGTGCATGTTCCCAGTAGCAATCATACAAGTACGCTTGCACCTACATGAGTTAAATTATACTTAATGATGCAAAAGAAGCTCTGGATAACATATTTTTAAGTTTTAACTAACATCCAAGAATCAGCAAGCATAACAAAGCATACCTTCAATCCAATAGAAGCTGCACCAGGAAGAACTTCAGTCTCAAACTCATTAGCTCCCGGGAACTTATCACGAAGCAAGCTCAACATAACATCCTTGCTAACAACATATATACCCGTATTTGCAATGTATGGCATCTCTTTCGCTCTCTTATCGTCCAGACCTAAAATGGTGGTATCAACCTGAAAAAAAATTAAGATGAGTTCAATTTTCTACGTCAGACACTGAGCATTAGTTTTAATATCTCCATTAATTGCTGACCTTCATAGCTTTCAACTGTTCTCCCTTTGGTTTTTCAGCAAATTCAATGATGCGTCCGTCCTCATCGATCTTCATAAGACCAAATGTTGTTGCACACTTTTCATCCATTGGGAGCGCAGCGATAGTAATATCAGCGTTAGTCTCTATGTGTGCTTGAATAAATGTTTCATAATCCATGCGGTGTAAATAGTCACAGGCTAGAATAAGGTACTCCTTAACATCTTGTTTCTCAAACAACCATGAATACCGCCTCAAAGCATCAGCTGTTCCCTGCATAATGCCAAACCAAATTCACAGACTAAAGGAACTCCAAGCATTAACTCCGTTAAGAAATAGAATGTGATCAGCAAGAGCCTAACAACAGCACATAATGATTTTTTTTTTTATCGAATTCCATTTACCTGAAACCAATTTGGATTCTCTGGACTCAGTTGAGCGGGAAGGAGTTCAATAAAACCTTCATTTTTGTATCCACCCTTGTTATAAGTAGCATATGTTAGATCAAAATATGTCATGTAAATCAACTAATCAAACATGATCATGGACCTAGGATAATCAAGTTTACTACATATAATTGAAATAAAGAAACAAATTTTATTCATACCTGATTGTAGCATGATTCATGATCAATCAGTGATTTGAACTCCTCAATATTTTTCATCTTCATGTTGTTCTTAACTTCTATGCTTAATAAATCATA
Source organism: Papaver nudicaule (assembly GCA_023529015.1). NCBI lineage: Eukaryota > Viridiplantae > Streptophyta > Magnoliopsida > Ranunculales > Papaveraceae > Papaver > Papaver nudicaule. The sequence goes on from JAJJMA010024117.1 coordinate 22,347, forward strand.
ATGATTAAGTGCACTATCATAATTTGAGTAGAGCATATATATTTCCCTACCCTACTATTCTTGGTTGCATCTTAAGTGATGGAGTAGTAGCTAACCACAAAGAATGGGCAAGAAATAAGAGTATAACTCTC
>JAJJMA010024119.1:0-12602 GCA_023529015.1 Papaver nudicaule
GCTTGACATACCAACGCTAGTGGGTTTGACCGGACAATGTCCTAACATATGTGTGTATGTTGTATTTGTTCACGCAGTTTCGAATCAATTTTCTGAAAAATATAAAAAGTAGAAAATCAGAAAACCTAAATAGTACGTGAGTTTCGAATGCAACATTGAGTTAATATTCTGAATCTATTATGGATGTATGTTGCAGGTTATCAAGATAATTCTTTTATCTCCTATGGAGCTGATCTTTATTGTTTTAATTTCTTGATATCATATGCCTCCTTGTGGTTGTTATGTTTGTACTAACGATTGTGTTGCAGGTATGAGTATAACTATGTAAGGAATATGGATTTTATGCTAGTCACAATACTATTGGATATCCTTGTGTTTTTTTGACTAGGAGTTATAGTATACGCACAAATCAATGGTTTTGGTATAATCTAGTATGACTACGGACATGTTCGAAAACCCAAAACCAAGTCTAAGTCTTTCTCTGGTAAAGACTGTTCCGTTGTTCTCATGTCTGAGGGAATGACAACCAACGGGGGAGAGTTCTTTTGTGAACTTGTGCTTAATAGAAATATATCTTTAGGGGAGCGTGGTTGTGGAATATTTAGGGAATATAATTGTTATTTGCTTATATCTTTTGTATTTCCTGACAGGTTGCTTGAGCTTATCATATATATTTTGTGTAACTTGTCGAAATGTTGACCCGTGTGATTGCAATCATTCTTATATGTTGAATCGAGTTCTCTGAACTTGAGCATTTATCTCGTACCCAGATATTTTCGAGACCCTTTGTCAATTATTTTTGACAAAAAAGGGGAGAAATATTGATAGCTTGACTTCGGTCAGTGCTTGGTCTTTGACAAAGCAGTGTCATATGGGGAGAAAAATGCATGCGCGTATATTAAAAAATGAATGAAAGCATGAACTAAGGGGGAGTAACACTTGATGTCACTAGCACTGTAGACTTTCGCGTTGTGCTACAGGTGATAACAATACGTCGGAGATTGATAGACATCCGAACTTACATTTAGGGGGAGTAAGTGTATTGGTTATCAGTATTTTTCAATAGTACATATATTGTTTGCAGACATTTTGAAGGTACTATTGGTGTGTTGTCAAGCTAAGTAGAAGAACTCGAAGAGTAGAACTTAGGTTTGAAATTTCTCGTTCATCTATGTAAAGAGTTTTTGTCACTAAAATTGACAAAGGGGTAGATTGTTAGAGCATGGCTCGGTCAACCTCACTAAGTGTTGGTATGTCAAGCTTAGTTGTCAAATTTAGTGATCAAAACTCGACCGCTAAACAACACACAATTAGGTGAAGTCATGTGAGAGTTAGCTTGAATGAGCACTCGCCTCACTCTTGTCCGAAAGTGTAGAATTAAAGTAATAAGAACGAAAAATAAGAATTAAAGATAGAAGAAGCAGGTAAGGGAAGAAAGTCGAAAAGTATTCAGGTACCTCATCCCTTCGCCCCTTTGATCCACCGGTCCTACCCCCTTATATTTAATATGTCATATGGCACATTAGGTTGTGGAAGATTTTGGTAGGATTTAGAATCACTGGTTGAAGAGTTGAAGAAAGACTGAAGATCAAACGAAGACATCCGGCTTCATCGTTCAACAGGTTAGTGAATCTAAATAACGCGATTCCATTATCTTTTACTCTTGTGCTACAAAAGACATAAACATAACTCTCAGCTTGAGCTTTACGTTATGACTTGATCACTTGTGATCGCTGTGTCTTATGATAACTCCGCTTTACCACTTGTGGTATTAGTGTGTAGTTATGACGTTCCAATATTGCTTAGAACTTTCTTTTCTTCTCCGTCTCTAAGTTAATATAAAGGTTTTTCCTAAAACCTTTTCGAGTTGGATATAACAATGTGATGTTAGCTCGGTAGTACTATGAGATTTGATCCATCACAGTATTGTGTCTCTTTTTACCTAGTCTGGCTCTGACGGATTGATTGCATATATTTATATGAGCCAATGTAAGAGAGATTGTGACTCACACTTATGTTGTGTAGACTCGAAATATTGTTGTTTCTGAGATTCGAATATGACGTCTTGGTTTGGCTCTGAACTCTGAAGTTATGAATCATTCATTTGATTCTGTATATGAACATCTTGTATGCCATATCTCACTTCTGGATTCCGAAACCATATTTGTGTATCTCAACTTATGAATTTTCAATGTTCGAAACCTCAATGTAGGTTTTGGTAAAACTAACGTTGATTTCGAAACCATAATCTGGTTTTCGCATTCATAAGCTATTGGTCCGAAACTTATATATTGTGACCAATGAGATATAACAGATTCGTAATTAGTAGAAAATGGGCTGAATAGAACATACACTAGTTTTTGTAGAAGAACACTTTTGGGCTGAGCCCAGCATAGTGCAACCAAAAACTGATCTAGAAAAAATGAAAAATGGAAGAGTATATCAAAACTGTTCTAACGTGACTAGATATATTACAATTGTGCAGTTCGAGAAACTGGTCCACGCGTATAAACTTATCAAGACACTCTCTCTCCCACTTTCTTATCTCTCTCTTTCTACCTATTTCTTCTATCTTCTCCACAGAAATATCCGAAATGGTTTTGCTCATAACCTAAGAAATCTCAACCATGGAAATGGAGAAATCAGTAACCCTATATGCTATTTTAACCATATCAGCAAACCCCTCTCTTGATTTTTCTTCTGAATCCATCAACTCATTCTTCCAGTTGTAGATCTCGAACCTGCTGAAAATTGGTTACGTAGGTACTTCTTCTCCTTCATTTTAATTCTTTAATTCAGTCGATCTAGTTTTTCATGTTTTTGTTAGGGTTTTCAGTTTTCTAGTTTTGATTTTCGCTGCTTTCCTTATGGTTTTTTGATTCGTTTGGGTTTTTTAAAAGAACTTAATTTGGATTTTTATTTTGTTTTTGATTCGTGGGTTAATGGATCTGTTCTGTGGATTTGTTTTTTTTTTCAATGTGGAATCTGAAGTTAGATCTTGATAATCAGGATTTGTGAATTTCGGGAATGTGTGCTAGGTATTTTGTTGACTGTGGTTGATTTGGGATGGTTTCGTGTGAGTTCTGAATCCACATATGGGGATCTCTCTAATTGGGAACCGATGAGTACCAATGAAGGTAAAGGAATTTACTTGACCTAAATCATTCTTTTTTGATCACTTTTACACATTTCCTTGCTTGTTTATGCATTCAACATATGTAGCTTGTTCATTTGTCTTACATATATTACCTTGCAGAACGCCTATACTCAATCACTTTTGAGTGTCATTGGTGGAATCTTAGATGAGTGCATTGAAAAGAAGAAGTATTGGTGGCCAGTCGCAATCAGGTAGGTGTTCTAAGCCTTGTAACCATTATGGTTGGTCTAATAATTCTATATAGTATATGAAAGATTTAAAGGGGTTGATATGGTTACAGTAGTCTTATGATTTTATATAAACTGTTTGAGATTGATATAAGCTAGTACGATGTGTTTCAGATGCTAGCTTATAGGATTTTTCATCTTCCAGTTACTTAGTCCGTGATGCAACTAGATGGAAGAGATGGTTGTCTTCCTAATCATTTTTTTATGGTATACCTATATGTACATGGACATAAAGATGATAAGTTCTGTGTCACTTGGTTAGATGAAGTTTGTTCTGTGAGCGTCATCTGTTGGTGGGTAATCTTTCCTGTGATTAGTGATTTTTAATAGGGTCAAGTACTTTTGAATCCATGATGTTAGATATGTGGTCATTAGATCGTAATAGTGGGACTATTAGTGGATCAATTAAATGTTTAAAAGGATTTGACGGTGGGTATGCTTATACTAGTTCATGGTGTAGTTAGATGTATGTATTGCTGGTCTTTGCAATTTTTATAGACAGTGTATTTCTTCAGACATGTATATGGGAAAATACCTCAAGTATGCGAGTGAGAAGATAGTTTATTGTTTTGGTAGAGCATGGACTAGGTAATTACCAAAGCCTTTGAGTCTTATATTTAGATGCAGAATGTTTTCATTTTTATCACTAATTCCTGTTATGCCATTTGCCGTTATTCTGTTTAGACTGTAGCCCTGCATCTTTTTTAAATTCTTATGAATAATTGAGTGACTCTTTGACGATAAACCTTCTGCTATTTCCAAATCAGGTATATTTGCTGTGCTGGACCTGGTTATCTCTCGTTCTATATGCGGTTTCTTGCCACTGAGGTAAGGCATCTATCTACATTACAATCTGTATGTGATTTCCTTCCTGCGATTTGCTTCCTATTCTTTGTAATTACTGTATAGGTTTTATATTTCCCGTCTTGAATCGGTTTTCGATATAGACTCGAGTAACTTTTCCTTGGAGTCAAATGAACACCTTTTCCAGTTTTACCTTGAGTACTTTCTAATCGAGACAACTGCGCATTTTAGATGTCATGGAAATGCTTGGACTGTTTACAAATGGTAGCTTCATATCCATGGTTGCTAAGTCTAATTTTATATGTAATTTCCAAGTACCATGTTTGCTTTTGAAATTCTCAGTCTAATTTTACGCTCCATATAAATTTTCAGGCTTAATCGGATATTTTCCACTAGTGATAAAGGAAGACCAGTCAATATGTCAGTTCAGTTTTAACATGTCTTGAGTACATATTGGATGATACTTCAAAGAATTTTTCGTATTTATTTCTTGATATGTTCTTAGTAGCACGATGAAGGTAATGCTAACATTTTATAGGTATGACTATGAATTTTTAGTTCTTCTTTGAATCCATGGTTTACAGGTATGACTACTCTGGCCATGCACAATCTACCGAAAAGGTTGGATGCTTAGAACTCTCTGTTCCTTAAGGTGGTGTCGCTATGTTGGTGGTTGGATGAAAGGAATGGTGAAGAGTCTTCTTAGTTCTGTATATATGCACTAAGCCTATATTGATGCTTTTTTGGCTTTATATATGTAAAAGAATTCATTGAAATTAGTGATTTTGAAACTACAATGGATTCAATGAGAAAGTACAGTACAATGGATTTAAATGTGAGTTGAATGGTTTAAATGAATGAAATCTGATTCAGATGAAATTTGTCTAAATTTCATCTGAATTTGATTTTTCATTTCATGTGAGTTTAGGTTCAGTCAGCTCAGAATGATCTCACTGGGCTGAATCCCAGTCAGATTTGCTGAAATTGTGTCTATTGTATATTATAAAAAAAATCATTTAAAGTACTGTTATCTAACTGTCCTTTCAAAGCACTAGGAATAACAGTTCTATATATAAGACAAACATGAATCTGTACTATAAAAGAAGGACGAAAAATTTAGTACGGAATAAAGTACTGCAAAAAACTGTTCTATATTGGAAAATAGAACAGTTTTTGTGGGGTCCTATTCAGCCCATTTTCCACTAGATAACTATGTTTGTGTGGCTTACAGTGACTTGAGAATCGAGGTCAATGTGTCTTGACCATGTGAGATCTAAAAGGTCGAAAAGACCAGGGGTTTCCTAAAGGTTTATGTGAACCGGAAAATATATTCCTATGCGTCGAGGCTAAAAAGGTGTGATGCTGAAACGATTCTCGACCACATGTACTCTCAAGTTCGACACCAAACATTTGTGAAGAATTTAATATGTGTTTCTTGTTTCGAAACCTTAACCAAGGTTTTGTTAAACAGAATCTAGATTTCGAAACCAAGCTTTAGGTTTCGCTATATGGAAACTTGATTTGGGAACCTAAATATGGTTCTGGTCATATAATAAACTTTAGGTTCCGAAACCTTAATTTGGTTTCTGCCAAAACAGATGTACGTTTCGAAACCATAATATGGTTGACTCAGAATGCGTAACTTCGAAGTTCAAACTCTATCTTTTTGATTTGTTCTTCAACGAATTAATGAGTTTGATATTCTCGGTTTGAAGTTTGAATTCGTTCATCTTCAATGTACAACTAAGTGGGATTGAGTCATCATCTGAAATATGGTTAGTCGCTCTAGTTAGTGGACACATGATTCCGGATCAATACTGTACGTGATTAAATCTTCGTATGCTTTACTACTTGATCAAATATTCATTTGATTATTCATTTGATGTTTTGATTTGAATTCTTGGATATCATTAACGTGACATCTATATTAGAATCAAGAATTCAGGAGATTTAACATTTTGCTAGTTACTCGTGGAATCTCGCACCGTACTTCCAATGGTATATCTATTTGCGTGATTCGGAATGTCTGAACCAATGTGTTCACTTAAGCTTAACACACAAGGCTTTGTCCACGTTTGTTATGATACGTTTATGCGGAACGTTGAACCAAGTTGGACCAGATCCCACTTCCACCTAGGTTCGTCTGGTTAGCCCAGCAATACCAAGGAAGTAATGTCGACATTATTAAAGCTGGTGACGACATTTGGAAGTAATAATATCTAAGGAGATTTTCGAAACTAAGGACACGTTTTCGAATTGAGATCTTTCCCAGGTATCATATTTGGTAAGCGTTATATTTCGAATTAAAAAGAAATATCCAAATATACCTTAAGATATTATTTGCTTTGATTGCTCTTGGCTAAACATGTTTCGAAAATATATTTTTCTTAAATGTAAAATGCTAGAGTATTAGTTCTCATTAAATGCTATGAGACTAAATGGGGAATTTCGGAACTATTATGTAAATGTGCTTTGTGGAATTTCCGAAATTAACTTTGCCTCATTTCAAAGCTAAAGCCTTAGTCAATATAAATAGGAGTGGTATCTCTCCTGAAAGCTTTATCCCCTTGGCCAAGCTCTTCTTCGGAATTGTAAGCTTGTATTGACGCTTTTCTTTTCAGTTACCTTTGAGCTTTTGCTCTAGGTCTAGAATTACGTGAAAGTCTTCTCTTAGGATCGAGAAGCCTAGAAGTACCTCTTACAGGAAACTAGTTTATGTTTACTAGTCTTCTTTGTATTGTACTTGTGTTCTGTTCTATCACGTCTATCAAACCTAACGATCTTGTTTATTCTAAGGTCCTTCTATTCTGATATAAGCCCACTCAAGATCGTTGTGATTAGAACATACTCTTTATCTATTAACCTGGATTTGTCAGCAAGCCGCTTTCGGTTTGTGTGCCTAAACTATAGATATTGAGTGGAATCAAGATCGTTGTTATTGAATTTGTTATTTGCAGGTACATCGTTCTTCGCGGTCATATCATATCGTACTTGCTACAGCTATCTGCTTGATTCCAACTGGGATGACAAGGTTGCTCTTTCGGGAGTTTAGGTTTTGAAACCTTGATCGATATCTCGAGGTGTTTATTGCCTAAGTAAACTTAATAACCTCGCTCTTGGTGTGAAAAGACTTCGGTGAAATATATGTTAGTTACCAAGGATATCATCTAGCGATTTGACCTGCCGCTATTTGGTTGTTGTCCATAAGGTTGTAATTGTCCGATTGGAGGTCGGGTAGCAATAGTCCTCGCGACGGGCTGTGAGGCAACTCTTGCGTAAGACAGTAACGGGTGTCTGTTTACGTAGGGGAGTACATGTGCATGACCACCTTGTGTGGTTGGAGGCGTAGGAATACTGAGGGGAAATCTTTGTGACTAATAGTCGTATTAAGGGTCATATTGTCTGCACCTGCTAGACCGAAGTCTGAGAGTAGGTGTGTTGGCGGCTTAATTCTTAAGAGTATTCAAAACAGGACTAGATCCCGGGGTTTTTCTACGAGTTTGTAGTTTCCTTGTTAACAAAATCTTGTGTGTACTTTACTTTACTTCCGCATTATATTTGAGTCGTCTTTTATAATTAAAGTATCGTACTTGGTTGTTTGACATAATCTTTCGGATTCTTGTATTGACTCTCTTGCGTGAATCAATCAGATCTGAAAGAGATCTTGTTCTTGAGTTCTTGATTTCAGGAACCGGTCAAGGTTTGACTTATATGTGGACTAAAATAAAAGATTGGTGGTGTACTCGGTACCCTCGTCTTTTCACTTTCACCGATTTGATAAGTATTTAAGTTTTTTTCTAAAACATTTACGACAACATAATCAAAATATAAATGTTTAATTAAGCTTTAATCTCCCACAAATATTGGAACACAGAACACACCTACTGATGTTTCAATACTTTTGATACCACATGACACACCTACCAACATGAAAACAGTTTCTAACAAACCTTATTAATTTCACTCCCCAATTACATGTCGCATTTGTAGATGCATTATAATCCGAGATGATTATTGTCCACTAAAATTAAAAACAGGCCTTTGTATTGTTTGTTTGTTATTCCCACCATGTCGTTGTTACAAACTGCACACTTGCTGATGAATTATAGTTGGTCAGAAAATTTTTCACCGCCGTTTATCATGTGCTCCTTATTCTCTGTGCCTTTTGTTGTATTTGTTTTAAAGAAATAAAAAATATTGGTTTTGTTAATTTGTTAGGGATAGATTTGTTACCGTAGTCGTATCAAAATTGTACTTAGGAAAAAAAGCTCACCGTTATACTCGTATGTTGTCCCAGTGTATTGGCTCCTCCAGATGGTTCCAGCGTAATCACCATTGTTTTCTTTTGCGCCCAATTGTCGTCAGAATCTCCATTGGCTGTTTCTCTTTCTCCATATCACTCTCATTATTTTTGTCGATCATATCTGTATTGTAAATAGTTGTTCACATACTTTTTGCATATCCATTTTTTTTTTTTTTTGAATAAAAATCATATATTATTAATCTGAATCTGAATCAGAATCAACAGGATTACAAGATTTAGATGGAAGCCTGGCAACAAGCTGAGCTCCAATCCCTTTTTGAAGTACAACTCCAATCCTATGAAAAAGAAAATCACCCACTATGAAATTCGCATCGTGACTAGCCATATCGTTGCGCAATCTCTTCAGAAACTCCACGGTGTCACTACCCAACTCTCCTAAAGTAGTAAAAGCCAGCACACCAAGACCAAATCCCTGAGCAGTACATTTCTCTAGATACTTGTCCTTTTTGCGAACAACAGCATCCTCAATAGCCTTGCCCGGGGCAAAAGCGCGCACCCCAACGCCTGTAAAAGGTAAACAACTGTGATATCCATACACACATCCTGACCATTATCCCAGTTATACACCAAGACATCCGCAGGTCTCAAAGCCAAACCGGTATCTGAGAGGAACCCCAAATCAACCTCTTTCCTGGCTGGGACACCCGCACGATAACAAATATCAGCAAAGGTATCACGAACCAGGTCATGTCTATACTTGAGACCAATGCCAGGCATGGTCCCCAAAAATATTCATCTCCCTGCCACAACTGGTGCAACTGTCTCCTTCCCCAAAAAGAGGGATCCCAAGCCTATAACGCAAGATAGCTCTGAAATGTCGAGACCCAAGTTTTTGATTAAGCCCAGCGATAGGAATGGCCAACAAATAATCTTGTGCATGCTTGATCCTGTTGCTCTGCCACAAGGCTGAATCCCGCTCTGTCATAACAAACCGATTAGGTAAATCTTTCTTCACTGCATCGAAGTATTTGATTTTTTTTTTAAAATAGTTTGGCATGTTTACACCCGAAACCAGAAATATTATTTTGCTTCCTAGGTTGTAAGCATTCGTCACACATATCTCGAATGCAATTTTTCTATGTAAAATGACTTTGTATAGTACCCCAAATACATAACCTGGTGAAATCATATGTGCACAATCCTGTATATGTTTGAAGTTGTCATTAGAGCAAACCTTGTTGATGGCCATCAATGTTGAGATGATATACTGGAGTAAATCCTCTGCCACCTTCACGGGGCCACAAAAGTTGTCGATCCAAGTGTTGTGCTCTATCTATATCCAAATTTGCATTATGTATTTGATTTTTTTTCTTTAGTTATATTCTTGAATATGATTTATTGGTTAGAATCGTAGCAATATTGATGAAATGATTGTTAGTCACCTTGGTGTTGGTTTGCCCGATTACTTACATTTCGATTCTATTTTGTGATCTCTTAAATTCTGCGTTGCATGATGAGCATGACATGTAATACCATTGGTCTTCAAAACCTTCGAATGTAGTGAATATGCAGCCATCCCAGAATGAAATTGTAATTTATCATTATGTGGTATGACACTCTACTTTGTTGGTGTGTTACATACAAATAAGGATTAACATAATTACCCGAATCTCTGATTTTCCATGGTTTTCTGACAATTCCTCAACTGTTTTCTTAAGTTTCTTTCGGGACCCATGAATCCAGTTGTGCCCGTTTGATCCTTGACAACCTTCTACTTTTTAGAAAAAAAATGTACTAGATTGTATCTTATTAATCCGATACATTGTTCTCAGTTATATAAGACTTCGCCGAACATACCTTTACTTATGTTTTTTCCTCCAAACAAAGCACGCATGCAGGTACGCTAGTATACCCATTTTGCTGCTGTCAATAGTGACAATTAGTTTGTTCCATTATATTTTTATTTGTTGTTGTATATTTTCTTTTGTATTGCAATTGATTTTATTTTGACACTAAAAACTATAATTTATATGGGTGGGTATCCAAAATAGCAGGGGTACCAATTGAGTGATCCAACGGTCATGATCATTTTTTCTATATAATTTGCTATCAGCGCGGAATATTGTTACCCATCTTTATCAATCGTGCTGAAAATGATGAAACACATCTTCCACAATACATTATTACCCTTGTTGTAACGACGCAAAATTAATATTTCCCACCATTACTCACCAACATCCACCACCACAAAAATCACCCACCGCCATTACTTCTTCCACCACTATTAAACGTTACTGCCTCCACCACCCCACAACCATGACCGTTTCCACCACCACTGACCACCACCACCACAATCTCCACCAATGTCCATTGATATAAGTCCTATCAAAATTATCATACAATGATTTTTTTTATTAGATTCATTAATGAGACATTTGCAATGATTAATTAATAAATTACTGATTATAAAAATTAATGACACACTAATAAATAAAACACATAAACATAGCATGGTTTTAATGGACAATTATGGAGTGACTCAATAACCATTTAATTTAAGGGATTAATGGGAGATGAGGGACCCAAAATAACCACAAGTCTTAGATTTCACACTTGGTGAGATCACAACGGCCATTTGTCTAGGCAAGCTTATCTTCGATGTGTTTTATAATATAGATATTGAACATTCCAATGATCTACATGCAAGGGCAAATGTAAAATCTAGAACCATAGGATGTCTTATGTGCCTCCAGTGTTAAAGCTTGAAAGAAGAGGTCATTCGACACTGAGGATGTTAAGTCACCAGTTAAATAGTGTGTTCCATAGGAGCAGGGATCATTTCTCTTAAACAAGTTGAAAGGCCGACACATTATGAAATGATTAATAGGTGGGGGGAATGCGTGAAATCATTCCTCTTCCTAAAGACACTCTTTAACCAGTGACTTAACAATCTTAGTGCCTGATGACCTTCTCTTTCATCTTATTCCTTTGACATTGATGGCACATAAGGCATTTATGACCTCCTATTTTTTGCTTCCCCTTGACAATAACACATTTTGAATATTAGTTTTTTGCTCTGCATGAAGATCATCAAAATATCTACTTTATAAAGCACATCGAGGACAAATCAGGCTAGATAAAGAACGGGTATTGAAATACAACCAACTTTTTGTTTGGGCTCGTGACTCTTATGATAAGATATGGACGATCTCAAAAATCAATATCCAAATCTGATAACCGGAGTAGGATCACAAGTGATCAGTCCAACTCAAGACAAGTCTTGGTAAATCCTCTGGATGGATTATGGACCAACTCGACGGTTATGAATAACGTACTTCTTTGTTTGCTTTAGTGAAAAAGGAGGGGTACCGAAATACTACCAACTTTTCGTTTTGGCTCGTGAGTCTTATGGTTTAAGTCTGGACGATCTAAAAAATCAATATCCAAACTTATAACTGGAGTTGTTAGACCTCGACAAAGAGAACTTTGGAGTCAACTCGACAGTTATGCAATAACGTACTACTTGGTGCTTTAATTATAAATCAGAGTTATAATGCGGAAAGTAAAAGCACATAAGACACCAGAGATTTTTTTAACGAGGAAACTGCTTTGCAGAAAAACCTCGGGACCTCGTCCAGTTTGAACACCGCCCAGTACAAACTGACTACAAACACTAGCCTACTATAAGACTTCGGTCAGGGATGTAGCAGAGACCAACTCAAGCCCTCCAAGCGAATTGGCTACTGTCGCCTTCCTTACGTCTCTAGATCCCCCACAGATCGCCACGCACTTGATTCCCCCAGCTGACGTCCTTTACAGGCCTAGGAGTTGCTTTGACCGCTGTCAAAGGCTTGTGTCAGCAATACTGGCTTTTCAACCAAACTGTTGACGTATGGTGTAACTGTCCTCTATCAGTTTACCATACATAAGATGACTTCCTTCGGATTGTTAAATCCAGGTCATACAGAAATCTACTACTTGAATCGGGGCTGACACGCAAACCAAGTAAGCAATGCCCAATTCGAATCTACCTCAGTTATACACGAAGAACCACTTAAGGAACTTGTATAACTGGAGCCAACTAGATCTTACAACACCGAGTCCAGCCGTGTGTTGCTACCTTTCCAACCTTGTTGAGTAACGTATCCGT
>JAJJMA010024124.1:1823-21993 GCA_023529015.1 Papaver nudicaule
ATCCAATTCATAAAAAAATAAAAAAACAGATCCAATTCATAAAAAAAATAAAAACAATTGTGTAGTTTTGAATGGCCATAATATATAAGTAAATGAGATTTGCTCTTGCTCCCTGATTATCTGGGACTTTTCAAGATCCACATGACAGTTTTTTGGATCGATATTTATGAGTTTTTTCATTGCCTCAGGATCACGTTTGGTACTGCAAATGATTGATGATGTAATCATGATTAAGGTACCAAGCAACACAACACCACTTCCTTCATACTCATGAAGAACACCTTAAACTTCAAATGATTGATGATGTAATCGTCATTACATTAAGGTGGTGCATACCCGACTACGTAACCTGTCCATTGAATCTTGATCCCATTTTCACTTGGTACAGATCACGGGTTCTCTGCTTCAAAAGCTTTACCCCATTCTCATTCATTGGAGTCGTCGTACACAGATAAAGTGATTCATTCGTATTTAAAATTTATCAATCTGATTTTGCTCATAACTTTCACCATATAATTGAGATCTCTATATCTATCAAATGATTTGAATCCGCTGCGGAACGAAGCCAATAAACTCTTGTATAGCGTCAAGAGGAGAACCAGAAATCCCTCTGATCTTCTGCAACTTTAAAGTTGGATGAATAATCAATTTTTCTATTTGCTTCTTTTAGTTTCAATCGCATCTGTTATACCAAGTACAATATACCAGTGTAAAACCTAAATAAATTTCACGAAATCCTGCAAAACCCATCGATCTCTTCTTCTTCTTCTTCTTCTTCTCACGAAATCCCGTAGAGATGAAAATGGAATGAATGTGAAAATAAAAACAGAGAGATAAAATATAATCACTGAATTAAAAAATAAAATATAAAAAATGTAAAAGTAAAATCCGAAAACCGGGTAGTGGAAAAAGAGGCAACGTGGCCCAATAGGAGTTGGAGGAACGTGCACCTTTATATCTTAGATGAAGAAGCTCACACCTAAGGGTGCACAAATTTGCACTCCATTTTAACCATGTCATGGGATCCTTCCGCTACCTTAAAATGCTCGTAACATTTCACTATTTGTCAATCCACTTCTAGCCGTCCAAATGTGCATCAGACGTTGTCATCCACACATGTACTTGTCGGAATAAACAACTCTTACAATCTTCTTCATTATTTTTTTTTTTTTTTTTGATACAAAATCTTCTTCATTATTTGTTCTCGACTCTTTCTCATCCACAAATTCAATACAACAATTCCAACCAATATGCCTAAAGTCTTATACATACATGTATGGGCGCTGCACCATTTGTTGAGGTATACCGTATTTGAGCGCTGACTAATATCAGACAATCTACTCCGACTTGATTCCATGCCAAACCCCTTTGTTTGACTTATTATGTATGCGCTTTCCTTATTAAGTCGAAAATGAAGGAGTTATCCTCCTGCACTATATCAAACAAAAAGAATTTGCATTTACCTATGCCCTTGCCCATGCCATGGTATACCTCCAAGCAAATTTTTTTTTTTATGGCAACCTCCAAGCAAATTGCTACCCCTATTAGCAATGTTGCTTTCCACAACTTCTCATCCGCAAATTCATGTTGACATGTTGTTCTGTGACGTATCATTCCAATTCAATCCAAACAGTATGCCTTAAAGTCTTCACAACCAATAACTCCAGGAAGCCTTGCGTGAAAGCACCAGTGAGGTGTTTGAAGGGTTGACTAAAAACAGACAGTCTATTCCATTCCACTTGTAGAAGACAAACCCCTTTGTTTGACTTATTATGTATGGGGGATGCATTATTAAGTCGAAAAATGAGAGTGTTATCCTCTTATAAGAAGAATGGGTTGTTTTCCAAATCCTCAATGATTCCTTCTCTGCCAAAGCAATGGAGTCCTTCACCAGAAGAAAAGCTCGACCAACCATCATCTTCATCTTGTGTCTCCTTGTTATTTTTAAACTCGTAACTACATTCAATTCAGGTACTTTTTAACATTAACCACTTCACTGAATAGTTTAAGAAACACTTAAATTTAGAATGCGATGATTTAGTCGTGTCCTGCTAATCTCTCATGTCCTGTAATTGCCATGATTATTTATGTTCATTTTTATTGTCCAATGATTTGCAGGTCAAATAGACCATATGATGATGTACTCTAATATTTCAAGAAAGTTGCTGGGAAGAGTACCAGAAGTGTATCCAATCCGTTCGCCGCGTGCTTCACAACATATGCGAGTTAACTCTGCCCCCCGAAGATTCTCCTCTCCCTCCTATAACATTGCGTGCCCCTCCTCCTCCTTCTCCTAGGTCCCTACTGCATCAAGTCTTTCCTTAAAACTACAAGATGTGATTTGTTGCACTATTTCAATCTCTATTTTTTTTTTCTGTAATTTTTTATGGAAAGGATGAAGAAGCTCACACCCAGTAGCTTTTCTACATGTTTTCATTTGTTTTTAAACACTGACATTTAATGAACTAGACATATCCTATACCAATACCACATTATTGGTCTATAATGGAGAAAACAATGAAGAAGAAATTAAGTGACCCTGCCAAGGTGGGTAGCTGGTACCTGAATGGACCAATTTTCTGTAGCTACAAATAATATCTACACTTATCTCTTTGTTTGTTGGCCTATCACAAACTCCAATTTCACGGTAAATCTGCTCAAACATCAACACTGGTTTGATTCGTTCCTTTCGTTCCTTTATAATATTGGCTTTATAATTTTCCGAGTTGAGCTCAGCTGAGATTAAAAATTAAGATAGTTTGGTCTTTGGACAGAACCATAAAGATAGTGTGAAGTGTGAACCAAGAAGACGTGTGTTATATCTTATACGTTTACTTTGCTTTCCGATTCCCTTTTTTTTTTTTTTTGGATTTATGTTAATTCTAAATCTATACATGAAAAATTAAAGAAACAGAAAAGAGTCAGTTGAAAGCCAATAACATGAGGAGTGATGTGCACCCTGGTTAAACAGGGTGAGAACATAAGATGGTAGCAGTATCCACTATAAGAAAGGTTTTCTCGACTATGACCCAACAAGACCCTTGTGGCGGGCATACGAGATGATCAGTACGAAAAGGGCTGCACATACCACTCCCGAGAGAATGACCACCTGTTCAAAATGTTCAAAACAGAGTACATATAACAGATTCTTAGGTAAATCCTGATTTAAAAATAAAAGTTATGTTAAAAATTATACATACCCATTTAAACATGAAGCCGTGATGCTCATTCCATGTATATGGGATATTCATGCCAAATATCCCAGCCACCAAGGAATATATCGAAAGGCAAACAGTACCAGAACTTAGGAAGAGCTCCAACTATGGTGACGCAGTAGAAGAAAAGTAAAAATTCATTCAAGATCAGTCATATGGTTCAAGGCAAGAGACGGAACGGGTTGATGTGATGCATTAGCAATGAAATTGCACAATGATGATCTTAATTACCTGAATCAACTGATTTCTGTGATTGTCAAGCTGAAAAAGACAGGCACTGGTACTTAGTGCAAGAAAAGTTTGAATTATTTCTGCAACTAAACGTTCTCCTAATGAGGTTCATATAACTGAAAGGTGTAGGTCGTTACCTGAATATTAATGTAATCCTCTGTGTCATCAATATATTCACGTAGCTGCAAGAAAATATAATAACAAACAGATTCAATCACTGATAACAAATAATCTTGAAAGAATGAACTCAATGGCAACAGAAAGATGGACAGGGGGAGAGTGGGAGGGAGAGATATATACTGTGGTCAATTTGTTCAAGGTGCCGTCAACTTGCATGAAATATGCCTGTAAAAACAAAAGACCATGACTTAGACTTCAATCTTAATCAAGGATGATCTAACGTTTAGGGAAGCAAAATTTTAGTACCTCAAGCAACATTTCAAGCTCTTCAACATCATTCTCATCTCCACGAAATGTTGCAGCACTTGCCCTACTTGCTCTAGATATCTTGGAAGCTATTGTAGGAGAAGCAGGAAGCCAATTGGGTGCTCCAGATCCACTGATGGGCGATGATGAAGCCATTTTCCTCGATAAGTAAAGATCGGCCATGTCGTCGTCATCGTCCAAAAGCTGTTCAAGCTCATCTCTAACCTGAGAATAGTATTTCCGAACCAAATCAAACAACTTAATAGATAAAGAGTTTTCTTGTTCATTTCCCTTTTATTTCCTTTTTCTTTAATCAGATTGAAGTGTAAATGTATCCATCTCGTTTCAATTGAGGTTTGGTTAGTTTAGTCATCCAAAGATATTTGCTTCATGAAGTGTAAGACTGAACCAGTCTTTTTAAAAAATTACATTAAACCTTGATGCAATTAACCTTCTCATTGCCAGCAAGCACATAGAAGTGTAAGAGTTTTCTCAAATTAAAAATCTTGGTTGGAAGGGGTAGATGTAACACAACAAAGATAAACCATACCTTTTGCACGCGTGCAGTCAATCTCGTCATTGCACTCTTCAATTTACGAACACGATCCAAGTTGCGACTACTAATCTGCAGTAAACAGAACAGATATTGGACGAAAGATTAAACATATAATCAACAACATAAATTTGGTTGAAGAAAATTAAGCCTTTTTGGTAGTTCTGTTAAAACTAATATTATGATATAACAGAAAAATGGTACAATACTTAAAAACAAGTTTGAAACATACAACTACTGAGTAACAAACTAATGAGTGATCGCATCACTGTTCACAAAAAAAATAAAAAATAGCGAGTTCAGATTATGAAAGCGCAGCATTAACACATTGAGCCAGCACTTTACAATAACAACATATCAAATTCACTCCCTATGAGTAAATCATGAACCCTGAACCCTGGTGAAGACAACAGTACATGCCCACTTTTCTTAGTCAGTTAGTCTATAACAAATAATGCTTCAGACTTAATACTAACCACCTAGGATCACATTGTATCTTTGTCTATAGCAATCTTATTATAATACTATTGCAATTTAATAGCTTGTACCAAAGTTCAAAACCTCAGTAGGTAATAATGTAAGAAAGTTAGAGGTTTGTATTTATATTACTCGTCTGATCAACTTAAGAAATTGCAATTAGAAACTAGTATTATCGTTTCATCCCGTTGATCAACTTGGACTTGGTAGAGTACGATTAATGGGACAACACAATAAGCATTTCTTTATCATGCCATTACAATATATTGAAAATGCTTCCTATCACCAAAATATATATATATCTATATATATATATATATATATACCATCTCAAGTGAGTACATATACAGATATCCCACTCCAAACCTAAGTTCATAGAGATTGGACCCTACTCCCTAGATCTTTACTCACATGACAGAGGAGAAGGCGAGAGATAAACTCGCATTAACCCCGTTCATCTATACAATGTACAGATTCCATACCTGCACCAACAAACTAAACCTACATTCTGAAAACACAAATAGGTCATAGGACTACGATAATCACATTTTATACAGGAATACCATGAACGTAAACTTATCTTCCATCGGGCTGTGATTTCTGAGGTTGGGGTAACCTACCAACTCCTTAGAACCAAAACTGTATCTTAATCACTCGCTAATTTTTTGTTGAATGTATCAGTAAGATCTCAGCAATAGCACACATCCTAGAGGAATAGATACCATGGAAAAAATGTTTATGTTCCCAGATCGGTACAGCTACCATAGCTTAAAGGTGCTAGTTTACTTAAAGCTCATAATATACATGAACAAGTCTAGGGCAATGGATGCTCATGCCAAATTTGCTGAGATTGGCTGAGATAATTAGTTTTGAACGAAACATTCACAAGAAAAGGATTCCAGGCAGATATCCAAAAAATAACATTATATAAATTAAACTCCCGCCTACCTTGGATGTCAGCTCATCTAATGCTGGATAAGCAGCGGTCTCCAACTCAGTTGTACGGGCATCAAGAAAACTACAAATCGCTTCCAGTGCCACTTCTAAGGCCCGGAACTCAAAGGGAGACTCTACATTATAGAAACAAATACACCAATTTAGAACATGAATCATATAAATCGACTGTAAAAAGTGCACTTGAAACAAATGAATGAGAGCACAAACAAGAAATACTGACATGGGTCGACAGACCCTCCCATAGTAAAAATGCAATCAAAATGAAGAAAAGACAGCAAACACGAAAAACAACCAAAGTGCATGGGTCAGTTCACTGGGATATACCATCTTCTTCGCCCGCTTCAACATCATTTTGCCCATTCAATTGTTCCTTCCCATCTCCAGGACCTTGACGATATAAATTTGCAGGAGGCAACCGCCTTTTAAGTTCCTCAACAATGGGAATAACATTATCATCCGTTGGATCCCGAAGTAATACCTACCACACAAGAAAAAAGCATGTTAATAAACTGAAACCACAAACACGCAACATTACACATCTCCCATGTTACAGCCGCTTATTACAGCCGCTTATGTGATGTGCATCGTGTCAACTTTTTCTCCACAACCCATGCTTAGCAAATAATTGAACACACAATTTCCATTTAGCATATTCAAAAGGGTCACGAGCCCAAATCCTAGAGACGAACAATGTACATGAAAATACAGTTTTTTTTTTTTTGTATAATGAAAATACAGTGTTGTGAAAGAACCGTGCATAATTTCAAAGTAATACCTACTGAGTGCAAAACAAGTTACTAAACAACAAACACACAACATTATCCATCTCCCCATGTTAAGCCTGCTTGATTATGTGATATCCCTCACAAGAAGTAAACAAGAGACTACTTGGTCTTCAAGCCAACTCACCATTCTATTCTGATTTAAGCCTATAAATTATCAATCATGAGATAAACTTAAGTGGGTCATCATCATTTCAAGTCCTAGAGTTGCACTAAGCATAAGAATATGGGTTAAATAGGATCATGGGAAGTGCCACATTGTTGTAATTTTCAAAGCCACTGCTTATTAACTGAATCAAACCAAAACAAAATTATTCAAAACCCCAAAAAGATCAATTTAGAACTCACCTCTTCTGCAGTGATTATAGCTTTAATATGCTGAAAATCACCAACAACAAGAAAAACACACAAAATCATTAAAAACCCATACTACAGTTTCACAGAAAAAGAAAAGAAAGTAAAGAATTTACCTCTAAATTAACAACAATGGCTCTTTCTCTCCCTAGAATGGTAGAAGGATAAGATAATAAAGGATCAAGAATCCTCAAATCTCTTGCATGAATCTGAACTCTATGCATAATAGCATATTTATCAACATCTAATACAGTACCTTCACCGGTACAATCTAATTTTATCCAACTTCTTGATGCTGCTGTTTTCTTCGTTACAGCAAGTGTATCCAATGGAACTATATGCCCTTCTCGACCCATCTCTTCTAATCATTCCCAAATTTTATTCCCAAAAATTTCTTAACCAGAGAACAACTGAGAGAGAGAGGAGAGGAGAGGAGAGAAATTTGTTTTCTTTTTGGGTGTGTTTTCGATCGACTAGTTAGTAAATAAATAAAGGGCTTTATTCTCGGCAAGCCAAAATACCCCCCCAAGCTTGATTGGATTTGACCATTATACCCCCCAAGCTTGATTGGATTTGACCATTATACCCCCCAAGCATACAAATTAACCATTGAACCCCTGTACTTGTCTAGTTCTGTTCCTTGATTTATCCCGGAAGGACTCAAATAAACCTCCGAAGTTGGGGATCACAAATCCTCGCTTTGAAATTACAATGACAGATCCCAGATCAACATAAACCATATTCAAAGGTATGTTCATGAGAATTTCTGATTCTTCACGAAAAATATTTGGTTTTATTTTTCATGTAGAGAGTAATAGGCGAGGTGTATAGATTCGAACTCATCAAGTACATGTTTAATTTATCTCTGTGAAATTAGGTAGTGTTGATAATGATGCTCGTACACTGTTTGAGGAAACGCCACACCAAAACTTTTGTTTTTTTGCCTACACTTCTACAACTAAACTGCAGTACTGAATACAGAAACCACAAAACTGTTTCCTTTTCTGGAGAAAAATCTAACTACCAAGACAACAAGTGGTGTAAGCCTCTGAGTTAATCAATCTCTTTGAGATGAGCAAGAACTTGTTTTTGTTGGGATTCGACAACTGAACAAAGAACTTGACTTAGGATGTTACTTGAATATTGATTAGTGACATCGTTCAAGCAATCTAATCAAACAGGTTCACGAATTCGAAAGTTGGTGGTGTACTTAGTATGCCCTCCTTTTCAATTTCTTTTTCACATGCTTTTCTTGCAAACACATATGTGATGCCACATGTATCGCATATATCCCACATGTGAACTTTGTGGTTATATGATTAAAAAAAGAAGAAAAAAAAATATTGAGGGAGTGTATCCCTTGATTTTTTTTTTATGCATCACTATAAGTTTTAAATGATGGTCATTTTCCAGGCGGGGACGGTAACAAGGTTTCCTCGATGTTGAATCTTTTGTATGTCGACGACACTTATACTTCAGTGGTACCATGAGATGATAGATTATGGCAGAACGTGTGGACAATGATGAATGCTATAACATAGATTATGTTGGTGGACCCGGAGGAAACTGTTAGTTTCTTTATTTATTTTTTTAGTTCATTCTTATTTTGAGTTTTATATACAACTCAATTGTGAAATTCATGTGGAAGGAATATATAAAATAAAACAAAATTTATATATAACTCAATTGTGAAATTTGTTAAGAT
Organism: Papaver nudicaule; assembly: GCA_023529015.1. Classification (NCBI taxonomy): domain Eukaryota; kingdom Viridiplantae; phylum Streptophyta; class Magnoliopsida; order Ranunculales; family Papaveraceae; genus Papaver; species Papaver nudicaule. The sequence goes on from JAJJMA010024124.1 coordinate 10,524, forward strand.
ACTTCGTTTGAGTTTGGTTGAGTATCTCAACCTTTTTACAATTGACTTTGCCATAAAATTATAAATTTTACCTCAAAAAAATTATGGAATAAAATAAAAAAGTTACATAGGACGGTGAAGTAGTCCCACACGCATGAGCACTTCTAGTCGTGCCTCCGCACGTGTGCATTCGAAAGCTTAACCTATTTGGGAATCTACAGATCTATGCTTATTTTCAACTCCCCGAAGCATTTAATACACACAGGCTTTAATACTAACATTTTATTCCATAAGATTATAATCTTTTGTACTAATTATGACAGAGTTTTAGAAACTTGAACTTCATGGCATATGTTCCATCGTCCCATTACATTGTATGTATTCAGAGACCTGGAGGTATCAACGAAAGCTGAAGGTCCAACTCCTGTTGTACTGGGAGCAAGGTGTAGTGTTGAACTGAAAGCAAAGTCGACGTGCCCTCCGGGAAAACCGCTAGGCGATTCTCACAGTTTTGAAAAAAAATTCATCAAAAACTCTTTGATTCATCCTTCTCTTATGTTTTAATCGTGATTCTTTACTATTATGATTAGTATTTGCTAACATACACAATGTGATTCAGGTTTATAGATGCTTACAAGTTAATACATGTTCTCAAACTAATCAGCAAAACTTTTATCTTAATCGTTTGGTTTTCAGTATTACGTATGGTTAAAAAAAATAGATTTCACCAATTCTCTAATGGCTTTCTAAATATCTTTGCAAGTTATCTTTGTTGTTCTTCCGGTTGCAAATCAATGTTGTTTCCAATTGAAGGTTGATTCACCAGTTGTTAGATTGATTGAGTAGGAATCTTATCAGTTCCATCTCATTCCACAAGTACATATCCCGGTCCCCTACTATCTTTAACTAGGGTCAATTGTGATTCTTTTCATCGCTAGCTAGAGTGTTATTTGGCATCCTCTTCTCTAAAATCATGATCAAGATCATCTTTTTCTTTATGGTTTTCCTTGCGGGTTTACTGTGTTACCAAACTCATGCAGTAAACTCTCCTCTAGTTGCTCCGTTGATTGCCGCATTCCCTCCAATTATTCCAGTAATAAATTTGAAATGTATTTCAAATTGCAAACTAAGATAAGCACACGTGCAAAAAAGAAGATTCCGGAAATTACTAGGCATAATATTATCCTTTGGAAGATATTTGCAAATAGTATACTATAGGAAAGAAAATTATTTTTGGTTAAATGAGAATATGTGTAATGCCCGAGTATATAATCAGAAACCCTATACTCAATATGTCCAACAACTTTCCTCCTTTCTTTTGCGTGGTAGAAAACTCCAAACCATAAACATGTCTCAAACCTCATCCTCACAGATTGAAAACCTATCCTCTCGAATGCAAGCAACGACTATTGGTCTTGGTGATGTCATACCTCCACGCCGTCAAGTAGTAGCGTCTGGGGTAGTCAATGCAGCAGCTGATGAATGGACAATCATTCTACTTGGAAAAATCTTTTCACATAAGGAGAAGGATTATGATAGAATCAAAGATACCATTAATCGGATTTGGAGGAAGTATAAGAAAGTTGGAGTCTATTCAAAAGAAACAAATATCTTTCTATTTAGGTTTCAAGAACAGAAACACATGAATGATGTGTTAGACAGAGTGCCCTGGACAATCAATGGATAACTGATAATTCTGCAGAAGTTTAATGCTAAGATTCCCCTAGAAGATCACAAGTTTCTCAACCAGGTATGGTGTGTTCAATTGGGAGGGCTGAATCAAGTTCCAATCAATAAGAAACTGATTGACGATATATGTGCAGTGATGTTGGTAAGAAAGTGGTACCAAGAGACAAGAGTCGTATGCCAAGAGGAAGTCTATCAACTACTTATTTGTGGATGTAAAAGTGAATGAACCTTTAAGAAGAGGGGAGTTGATTAAAACACCAGCTGGACGCGATGTTTGGGCAAGATATTATTGGGAGTATCAGCCATTCGTGATATGCACCACATGCTATGTTATTGAGCATATTGATGAGCTATGTAGGGACTATGGGAGACAATTGTATGCTGAAAATCTCACATCAGAGGGATATGCAGACTGGACGACTAATACTAAAGAGGGCAGGGCTTATGCGGCTGCCTATAACAAAAGTATCGGTGTTGCTGAAGTACAAATGATAATGGATAAAAGTAATCCAGAATCTGAGATAGAGGAAGAAGCTCCGGAAAATAGAAAGCCTAAAAGATCCAGAAATCAAAATGAAACCAGTGTTTCTTCTTCAACTACCAAGCCTAACCTTCTTTCCCATTCAAACCCCCTCTACTCTGAGGATGGTGTAGATACTCAAGGAAAAGGAATCCCAACTGATCAAGCTAGGTTTTCTTCTGGTCGTAATTTTGGAGAAAGGGATAATGGATATTTGGAGGCTGAATCAACCATTATTGGACTGATTGCACCGGTACAACAAGGAGTGCCTGCAAAATTGATATATTTTTTTTTCTCAAACCCAAATTTTCTATTTAAAGCGAAGCTATTTATCTGTTTGATTAACCGTTATTATCCGGTCTACTGGGTTTTTTTCTTCAGATTTTAGGGTTTTTTTACAAATTAGCAAACATGAGAATCCTAGCCTGGAATGTCCAAGGAGCTGCTCAAAATTTCACTAAAACTCAATTGAAAACTTTAGTGAAAGCCCAAAATCCAGACCTAATCTTTCTGTCCGAAACCAAAATTGATGATGATAGGGTGGTTAGCATAGCTTAGTCTATCCAATATTACAATCATGTGTGTATTACTAGAGTAGGTTTAGTTGGAGGTCTTATTCTAATGTGGAAGGATGGTATGCTTTGTGATATTGCTTCTGCTTTAACAATATGATTCATGCTTTAGTAAAATTACATCCTAATAAGCCAGAAGTTTTGATAACATTCATGTATGGCTCTCCCTATTTTGATGTAAAGAAAACCCAATGGAATTTCCTTCAGGAACTTAGTGATAATCTTGGCCAACCATGGATTGTAATAGGAGATTTAAATTTCCATCCTATAAATCTTACCCACTACTGATTCTACAACTACTGACAAATGGGTTCAGGAAAAAGTAGAACTGTGTGGCCTTCTAGACATAGGATATATTGGCAGAGACTACACTTGGACAAGTAATAAGCATGGAACTGGAGTAAGAAAAGCTAGAATATATATGTGTCTGGGAAATAATGATTGGTGTCAACATTTTCAACATGCTAAGTTATTTCATCTTGCTCAGTTAGGATCATGCCACTGCCCGCTCCTCCTTGTAACTGAACCAGAAGTTAGGTCACTATGGAAGCCTTTCAAGTTCTTTGCATCCTAGATGAAACACAACAATTTTAAAAGTCAACTTAAGTTATCATGGCAAATTGAGTCTAGGCGTTCCCCTGCACATCAGTTAGGTCATAGGCAAAAGAACACTAGAATGAGGCTTTCACAGTGGAATAAAATAGAATTTGGAGATATTAGTAATAACATCCATGCTCTACAAAAACAATTACAAGAAACCCAATGTGAAACTCCATCCTTAGAGAGCATAATAAAGTGGTTTATCTAACAAAAGAAATAGATAAATGGTTTTCAATTCATGCTGAATTTTACATGCAAAAGTCAGGTGATAGATTTGTTAAAGATGTGGATAACAATTCTAGATTTTTCCACACTCAAGCAAATAAAAGGATGAGCCGTAATCATATTGATGTTCTTTGTGATAATGCAGGTACTTGGTATGGAACTAGAAATGATATTGCTAACTTGTTAACAAATCATTTTAGTTCTGTCAGAACTAACTAATGAAATTTTTGATGTGCTGCCAAAAATTATAACAGAGTCAGACAATCAAAGACTAACACAGATTCCAACTTATGAAGAGATTCATAGTGTGGTAAATAATATGCCAGCTTGGAGTTCTCCAGGGCCTGATGGATTCCAAGCTGGTTTGTATCAATCACAGTGGGATTGTGTTGGTAAGGATGTAGTTGATGTTGTTCAAAGGTTTTTTGAATATGGTTTTATGCCCTCTAATTTAAACAAAACCTTTATTTCTCTGATACCAAAACAGATGAGCGTAAATCCCTGGTAGACTGTAGGCCAATAGGGTTATGCAATACAATTATAAAATAATATCTAAGATATTAGCCAATAGAATCAAACTCTTTCTTAAGCACTTAATATCTCCTTTCCAAGCAGCTTTTGTTCCTACTAGATCTATTCATGACAACATCATTGTTGCTCATGAGTTAGTCCATACAATGAAGAATAAAAGTGCTAATAGTGGAACAATGGCTCTTAAGTTAGACCTTTCTAAGGCATTTGATAGGCTAGAATGGAATTTCCTAATTGGTGTTCTAAGAAAATTTGGTTTTAATGATATGTTTTGTGGACTGATATACCAGTGTATAGCTACTACAAGAATCTCAATTATGCTGAATCGGACACCATGCCAGAAATTTAGTCTAACCAGGGGGATAAGGCAAGGGGATCCATTATCCCCTACCTGTTTATTTTGGCTATGGAATTTCTAAGTAGGTCACTGCATACAACTGAAACTAATCATGTTATTGATGGTATTAAGGCTGCTAGAGGTACACCTTCTGTTTCTCACTTGCTTTTTGCAGATGACATTTTGATATTTGCAAATGCAAACAGGAAAAACATAGAAGGCATATTGGGTATTAAATAACTTTGGAAGCTACTCAGGTCAGTTACTTAACTTCAACAAGTCCTATGTTTATTTCAGTAAGAATTTAAGTGATAACCAGTGTGAGGATCTTGCAAGAGATCTAAACATGTCAATCATTAAGGATTCTGAGAAATATTTAGGTGCTCCACTAGTTCTTGGTAGAAGTAAACCTGTATCTTTCCATCCTATTGCAATCATTTGAAGCTAGGCTCAAAAATTGGAAGGGTAAAACCTTGAATCAAGCTGCAAGAACAACATCGATTAAGCATGTTCTTAATGCTCTACCTACTTACCAATTGGGGTGTTTTAAAATACCTAAAGGTCTGTTAGATAGAATGGATTCTATTCAAACACATTTCTTTTGGGGTCATAAAGACAACAAAGGAATTAGTTTTATAGCATGGGATAATATGTGTAAATAAAAGGCACTAGGTGGTTTAGGTTTCAGAAACTTAGAGCATTTCAATACTGCCTTGTTGAGTAAGCTTGCATGGAAAGCCTGTAATGAACCTGATGCATTGTGGGTAAGGATAGTGCAGACCAAGTATTCTAGAGACAAACATTTTTTACACTTAGATAAGTGTAAAGATGATAGCTCCTGGGTTTGGAAGGGTATTTATGATGGTATAGAAACGGTTAAGAAATATTTTTTTCTGGATTGTCAGATGTGGTACTAAAATTAGTACATGGCTTGATTGCTGGATTAGTGGTTTGGAAACACCACCAGTCTCTTCTATAGGTCTATCTGATCCAGGTAATCATACTAAAGTGTGTGATTATATCAGGTACTAGGAGGTGGAATGCAGTTTTAGTGAGAGATCTTTTTGATGTTGAAACAACTGATACAATACTGAATATGCAGGTAGCTAGTACAGGTGAAGATAGCCTAATATGGAAACCTGATAAACAAGGAAAATTCTCAGTAAAAAGTGCATACAATACCCTCTGTAATGCAGGTAATAGTAGATATAACTCACTTGATGAAAATGAAGTAGCCAGATGGAGAAATTTGTGGAGTACTAAGCTGCCACACAGAATTTTTATCTTCATTTGGAGATGTCTGAAAAAATGTCTATCTACTAGGGATTATATTTCTAGATATAACTTATAAGAGAGAAATAGACACAAATTGTTGCTTATGTGAAGCAGTATTAGAAACTACAGATCATCTTTTCTTTGAGTGTCCTTTTGTTAGGATGATATGGAATGGTGTTGGTATTGATCTGGATCATATATTATCTCAGTATCCCAATTTTTTCAGCTGGATTAATGATTGTTTTACTACTAACTATCCCACTGCAGCCAATCAGGTTACACAGAAGCAACCGGTGTTGATTACTACAGCAGCTTGGATGATCTGGAAAACTAGATGCAATTTAATATTCCAGGGCACTAAGCCTTATGTAAACAGCACATTGGAAAGGATCAATCAACTGGTTATCCAAATAACTAGTTGTAGTCCTGCTGGCAGTCAACGTATGACAAACAATTTGCTTGTCGAAGAATGGATACCACGTGACATAAACTATGTTAAAGTGAATGTGGATGCCTCATATAAAGAGGATTTGGATGTTGGAAGTATAGGACTAACTGTGTGTAATTTTGCAGGCAAATGTCTTGGAGCTAAAGCAAGATACTTTGATGCGGGAGTAGTTGCTGAGCTTAGTGCGGAGATGCTGGAATGTATAGCAATGGATGAAGCTGTCAGATGGATCAAGTCCATGGATGTCAAAAAGTTATTTTTGAATCTGATCGTGAAGCTGAGGTTAAGTCTATGAATAATACAGATTTCAGTGTGCATTGGTCTAATCAAAATGTAATTCTCAATATAAGAGAAATAATGTCTTTAAGTATGTAGAGGGTAAAATATCATAAGGACACGTGTCAATATTGCAATAAGTGGATCCAATACGAAGTAATGCTCGAAGTGTCCAAGAACATAAAAAAGAGCGACCTGAAGAAGAAACCTGAAAATATGTGGCGAAGGATTGTAATGCTCGGGTTGCAAGCTATCGTGGGGGTAGCAAGTTAAACTCAAAGGAAAATCAGCTGGTGTCGAAGATCCTCGGGAAGACATTCCCGAAGACACCGACTTACTCGACAGATTCTGACATCCCCATGATTGAGTAGTTTGTCTTATTAGTTGTAATCCACTTTCGACTCGGCCTATATAAGGCGAGCTCGAGGTCCATTGTAAGGGTTGGAATTTTGGTGTAACCTTAAGGTGTGTGAGAGAGATTAGGTTAGTATCTCCTCAGGCCTCTAAGCATGATTTCCATGTATTGTTATCCAGAGAAATCCAAGTTCTAGTTACATTTGTTATTATGTTATTACTAATGTTAGTCAGTCTCGATACAGTTCTTATCTTCGTAATAGTCATATCAAGAATCGTTTAATACAACTGAGACCATAGTTTAGACTTATTGATCTAATGGTTGTCGAGTATGAAGTATCTATGCAGATTTTATACTCACACAGTTAGGCGCTGGAAACAGGGAGTGATTAAAACAACTTAGGGTTTGCCTGTGATTTTATGGTTTTCAAATTCTTTGGGGAAATTTTTTCTAGGGTTTTCAAGATTTTCTTTAAACTTCATATTTATTACAAGCTCCACCACCTTGGGTGTCTAAAGATCTTAAAAGCTTTAGCACGCTCAAGGGTTTTTGAGCAAATCATCAATATGGTTAGATCGATGTTTCTTCAAGGAGTCTAAGCTTTAAAACACAGAGATCTAATCAAGAGCATATAACTTTTACAAAGGTACAAAAGAACCTTGAAAAAATCTTGGGGGAAATTTAGCTTTCACTGTGGATTTTGCCATTTCAATTTCCAGAAAATACCCTTAAAAATTTGTGTATTGTTCATGTTGTAGAAATTAGTTCAGGGCTATTTCAGGGTTAATCTATATTAGGAAACTAGTCTTACATTTTCAAAATTCACTCAGAGACCAGTCCGAGAAAAACTAGGGCGATTTTCTAGAGCCTCCATATTTGGAAGGTAGATCTAGACAAGCCAAAAGTGGTTAAGATCTGGAAAGTACGCGCACACTCAATCCTGAAACTTAGCACGTCAGAATCTGTTACAACTGTTAGGGCGAATGTCAGACCTAGTACACTGCACCAGGCGCCTTGGGCCTCACATGTTTTTTACTTTTTACAGGTCATTATCGTCATGAATTCGAGATCCAATCAGATGCCGAAGAAAAGGGTAGGCTCGTCGAGGCATGGAACAGGCTCTTCGAGGCACAACACTAGATTTTCAACTAGCAAATGACTCTCGCCAGAGGTAGTAGCAAGCACGATCCAACATAGGGAGCACGTAAACGAAGAAGAAGTACTAGTAGAGGACCTAGGACCAGATGGGGAAAGATTCCCAAAAGGTTAAGAGTCGCCTCAGCAACAAATTCATAAGGAAGATGGGGAGAACGATGAGGACGAGGACGAAGATGACATCCCGAATGAAGAGCTCCAAGCGCATCGACCAACCAAAGAAGAAACTATAAGGTCCGCACAATTCAGAAAGTTAATTCGAAAGACAATAGAATAAGGAAATTAAAAAATCAATTAGCCGAGGCAAACAAAAAAGCTGCAGAGAAATCAGCGTCGAACTACAAGGGAAGCAGTGAGGGGCACTCTCGCCCACACACCATATCACAATCCAGAGGGCACTCTGTGTCGAAAAACAACACCAATGAAAACATGCACTCCGAGGGTCATGGGATAACGGTTTCGAGCAAGAAAACTGAACCCAGCATCCGTCCGAAGGGAAACAACATACACCTAGTATAGGAAAATGAGCAGGCAAGGAAGGATGCCGAGACACAAGCGCTGCAACAAGTCATGATGGAGCAAATCAAATTGCTTCGAGCAGAGCTCTTCGAAAACAAGATTCAATCGAATGATAAGGTAAAGCTGACTCAAGCAATTAATGACGTCAACCGTTCGCCACTAAGTTCCGAACTCCTCGCCAAGGCCATACCAGTCAAGTGCACTATGCCAGTTTTCACATCAATCTTCGATGGGACAGGGGATCCGACACTACACATCAAAATGTACCTGAGGGTATTCCTGGCTTGGGAGGACAGAGACGAGGTGCTTTGCAATTATTTTCCTTCCAGTTTGAAGGGAGAAGCCTTGGCCTGGTACGATAGTCTGACAGCTAGCTCAATCTCATCTTTTGAGGAACTGGCTATAGTATTCATATTTCATTATTTATACAACAACTTATCAAAGCCAGGAGTGGAGAAATTGTTTAGTATCAGAGTCAAAACCGAAGAATCCATCAAAAGCTTGACAGATAGGTGGACTGCACAATGCTTGTAAGTAGGAAATGGGGCCTCGGAAAAGGACAAAGTATACGAGCATACTTAAATGCACTTGACAAGAACCACCCATTGTACGATAGGATCTTTTCCAAAAATGTAGAAACGTTGCAAGACCTCCGAAAATACCAAAAGGAGCGGATCACGCTGGAGGAAATCAAAGAGCAAGCAGCCCAGGGTAAGGAAGTCATCTCGAAACAAGTACACTCGATAAACAACTTATCACTAGAAGAGCGAGATCAAGCTATAAATAATCAAGCAAGAGATTTTCAAAAGGGTTTCGGCAGAATGATAACGAGAGATATGGAAACGAGGGAAAATTTGGCGATGGGAGATATCACGATAACAAAAAGTATAACGACAACAGAGGAAGTGATTCTCGAAGAGAGTACGAAGGCAATAGATCTCACAGAGGGCGCGAGGGGGGTAGAAAGTTTGGCGTGCCGAGATCGGGATTTCCTGCATTCCAGGAAAGAAAGTTGCCAAAGCTGTGTGTCCACATCGAGGATGCTTTCTGAAGCATCGAAAACTCCGAGTCGGCAAGCGAGATAAGATACCCAAAGAGCAGGGGAAACCAGCCAAAGCATACTCGAAACTCTAGAGACTACTGCCAATTCCACAAATTTTATGGGCACACCACAGAGGACTGCGTCACGCCACAAGAACAAATTTACTTCTTCATTTCGAAAGGAAAATTCAAGCACCTTCTAGAACTACCAAACCCCCAAGCCAGCCACATCCAAAAGAAGAAAATCAAGAGGCATATGTAATAACAATCGATCGAAACATTCTAAGATTCAATGATTGCAATTCAATAGTTCATGCAGACATCTGCGGGCGAAACTTCGAAGGTGTCCATACAGAGAGAATTCATAAAAGAGACCTTGAAGGAAAGGAGATATTGAGTGTAGCCGCAAGTAGGCATCTCGAGGAATGACAGAGGCAACCAGTATTCTTCTCTGCAGCAGATATCCCTGATGAAGGAAGATTGCACAACGACCCACTGGTTATCACGCTACATATCGAGGAGTTGGCAATGCCCAGAATACTGGTAGACCCGGGAAGCTCTGTCGACATACTCTTCGGGAGAACGCATGATAAGCTATTTAGAAAGAAGGCTGCTTTTGGTACCCTCCTCGTACAATGTTTATGGTTTCAATGGAAAACCTTCAAACCAAGAGGAGAATTGTCTTTAACAATCCATGTAGGGAAGCTGGAGCTACCAACGTCATTCTGTGTGGCCGATATTGAAAAAGCATGGGTACCGAAATACAACCAACTTTTCATTTGGGCTCGTGAGACTTATGGTCAGATCTGGACGATCTCAAAAATCAATATCCAGATCTGTTAACCTGAGTTTGGATCACAAAGATCAGTCCAACGCAAGACAGGGTCTTGGTAAATCCAAGGGATGGATTGAGGACAACGATCAGGTTTATAATAACGCACTTCTTGTGTTTGCTTTAATTATATAATCAGAGAATATATGCGGAAAATAAAGCACACAAGACACGAGAGATTTTTTTAACGATGAAACTACGACCTGTAGAAAAACATCGGGACCTCGTCCAGATTGAACACCGCACAGTACAAACTGTCTACAAACACTAGCCTACTATAAGACTTCGGTCTGGGATGTAGCAAAGACCAATTCCACCCTCCAAGCGAACTTGCTACTGTCGCACTCCTTACGTCTCTAGATCCCCCCCAGATCGTCACGCACTTGATTCCCCTAGCTGACGTCCTTTACATGCCTAGGAGTTGCTTTAACCATTGTTAAAGGCTTGTGTTAACAATTCCGGCTTTGCAACCTAAATTATCAACTTCATGTTTGAACTGTCCTCTATCAGCTTGACATATGCAAAGTGACTTCCTTCGGATTTCTCCAGGTCATACGGAAATCTACTTACAAGCGGGGGCTGACAAGTAAACCGAGTAAACTATGCCCAACTTGTCTCTACCTCAGTTGTACACGAAGAATCACTTAAGAAACTTATACAACTGGAGCTAACTAGGTATTACAACACCTAGTGCAGCCGTGTGTTGTTTCTGAAAAAGAAGGGGTACCGAAATACTACCAACTTTTCGTTTTGGCTCGTGAGTCTTATGGTTTAAGTCTGGACGATCTCAAAAATCAATATCCAAACTTATAACTGGAGTTGTTAGACCTCAACAAAGATTACTTTGGAGTCAACTCGACAGTTATGCAACAACGTACTACTTGGTGCTTTAATTATAAATGAGAGTTATAATGCGGAAAGTAAAAGCACACAAGACACCAGAGATTTTTTTAACGAGGAAACTGCCTTGCACAAAAACCTCGGGACCTCGTCCAGTTTGAACACTGCCCAGTACAAACTGACTACAAACACTAGCCTACTATAAGACTTCGGTCTGGGATGTAGCAGAGACCAACTCAAGCCCTCCAAGCGAATTGGCTACTGTCGCCTTCCTTA
>JAJJMA010024133.1:0-10870 GCA_023529015.1 Papaver nudicaule
AATTAACTCGAGGTCGACTAAGTTCCTAAAGAGACTAGGATACACCTGTATCATTACACGACGAAGTTCTTCGATTACACTAACGACCAAAAAGAGCGGCATGCGGAGCAACGTTGGAAACCTTATTGAAGTACACACACTCTAGTATCAAATATGAAAAGAGGGGATACCGAGATATACCACCAACTTTTTAATTCGTGAACCTAGTTGATTAGGTTGCTTGAACGATCTCAAAATCAATATTTAAGCAACAAACCGAGTACAGTTCTGAGAACCAAATCCCAACGAGAACAAGTTCTTGTAGATCTCAACAGAGATGGATTCACTCAAGGGTATGAATCAACAACTTGCAATACTCTAATTATATATTTCAGAGACAATATAATGTGGAAGGGAAAAGTAATGCAAGACACTAGAATTTTGTTAACGAGTGCAAACCAGCAGAAAAACCCAGGGACCTCGTCCAGATGTGAACACCCACAGCATTAAGCGAATACAAATGTTAGCTTTTGAGACTTCGTCAATCCTAAGATCATTCAGAGTTTATCCAAACGATGTGCTATATTTCTCGTGCTTTCCCTCACCGTATTTAACTAGGGCATTCATGGTGAGGTTGCACAACATAATCAAGTTATATTAGAGTGAACAATATTTTGTTCACCACAGGCGATAGAAACATAATTTGTCTCCGATTGTTTCTCCTTGTTTCTGTTTATTACCTTTGAGCCTTCATAAAACGTCTTGAGATCCAAGCAAAGAATTTCCATAAGCCTAAGGATCTTTTCGTATATTGGTGTAATGTCTGGGAGATCCTTCCTGTGAACACTATGCTTTGGGAGATCTTTTCGTATAGTGGTAGTCTCTAGAGAATAATCTGTATCTTTGACAAATTTTACCTCTTTGCTAAAACTTGGAGTATCTATTCCTTTATATCCCAATCCTCGTGTATCACGATGATGTTTTCTTGCTCCTAGCATTGAGGTTAGTTTGTTTGAGTTATAATTGACTTTGGTCAAACTCAAATTTTCTTCTTTGAGTTTTGTGTTTTCCTCTTTCAGAGTTGAGCATTCTTTGTGAACATCGGGAAGGTTGCAGACCGTTTCCTTGCAGAGTTTTGGAAAACCAATTTGTTCTGTTATCAGTTGTTTCTCACGAGTTTTCAAGTCGTTAACACAGTTTTCAAGAGAAAGAATGATATCCTTTGATTCAGAGTAATCTTGAAGGAGATTATTGAATTCAATATGCTTTGCTTCAAGTTTTTCTGAAAGTGTACGCTCTATGTCAAGGGAATCCCTGAGTTCATCTGTACACAAGAGATAATCTTTGTTCACGTTTCTTAATTCAGAGAGAAGTTTCTCAACAAGAATTTTGAGGTCTTCTTGTTGCTCTGAAAAGCACACACAAGTGCTTGTTTGTTGGGAATTGAGGATTATATCCAATGGTCACAGCTGGTTTGGTAATTCCCAAGCACTTGGTATAATTAAAACTACTTGGTATCGTTAAAACTGGATGAAATCATTGTTCACGAATACGTCAAACACAGACAGTTACGTCTTTCAGGTGTTTGCCCGCTCTGATACCAATTGAAAAACAAGGATACACCACCAACTTTTAAATTTCGTGAACCTAGTTGATTATGGTTGTTTAATGATCTCACAAATCAATATTCAAACAACAACCTGAGTATAGTTCAGAGAACCGAACCCTAACAAGAACGTGGTTCTTGTAGATCTCAACAAAGATGAAGTCACTCAAAGGTTATATATGAATCAACAAACTTGCAATTACTTCAATTATATAGATCAGAGACAATATAATGCAGAAGGGAAAAGTAATGCAAGACACCCGAATTTTGTTAACGAGGAAACTGCAAACCTAGCAGAAAAACCCCGGGACCTCGTCCAGATGTGAACACCCACAGTATTAAGCGAATACAGACGCTAACCTACTCTCAGACTTCGGACTGGAATGTATCGAGACTGAATTAACCCTATAAGCAATTCAGCTACCATTGTGCTCCTACGTCTCTTGGCTCCCGCAGAAACCTACATACTTGATTCCCCTAGCTGACAACCTTTACAGGCCTAGGAGTTTCTCCACTTCCCTTCGTGAAGACTAGCGCTACCCTGCCTCTAACAAGACGCCTGGTGTACTCGATTGTAATTAAACAAGAATACAATTGTGATTTTCTTTAGTCTTAAAGTCAAGGTTAATGGAAATGGATATGCTGATTAGGGTTTATTGATCTAGCCTAAACAACTTCATCTCCTAACGCTTGACGAACTTATAGTACAAGACCTAGTTCGTGAATATGCGTTACAGAACTTCTAGGGCTTATGATACGAGATCTGCCGTACGAAGTTTTTATCAAATCTTGGTCGTGATAAAATTGAAATAATTCAATCCACCGAAGATATAGGATCAAGAATTTCACTTCCGACCTGTGCTTCACGATCCTCAAGTGAAGTCTTTCAAATAGTCGTAGTCCAAGAAAAGGACTTCGAGATGACGAACAACCTTTATACAAGGATAGACAGATGTGTAGATGATTGAGATTGTATCTTGCAGAACGTCATCTATTTATAGTGGTCATCAAGCGAGGCTTTGGTTGAAACATAAGCAACCTTGAGTGAGGCTCAAGCAAGTTTCCGAACTTAGAAAAGTCCATAGGCTTGCATTGAGGTCCAACTCAATCTTCTTCTAACCCGTTGGTCGAAACCTAAAGGTTGTGAGAAGACTCGCCTTGGAATGAAGGATGGCAATGGCTAAACAAGTTTGGCCATGCTAAGGAGTCCGTACACAAGTATATGAACTCAAAGAAAATTGTGGACATGAGTTCCATGGGCGGTTCCGAGAATCCTTTCACAATAGGCAAAACATCAACACATGAACGCGTATGCTGTTGAGAGTTTTTTCCATGGTTTATATGTACGCGTACATAGAGCAAATTGTTGAGTTCAGGAATCTCCTGAGTTCTCATGTTCACGTACATACAAAATGCTCAAGTTCAATAGAAAAGTTGTCCAACATATGAACGCGTACATGAACGCGTATGTTATTCAAACAATCTAAGAACTAACTCAATATTCCACATTCTACTTGAGCATTGGTCATGTAATGACTAAAATGCTTAAGAGAACTAATCTTTATAATCCTTCTGATCACATAAACAATATCATAGACTATTTTAATGATAGAATGGTAAATACAAAACATGAAAGGAAATCCTTTCTAACCTTTAATGAGGACGATATTTATTATCAAGTATGTAAGCTCCGGTCTTCATCTTCAGTGGTCTTCGGCTCGAATACCTAAACTATCCTAGTCCGAGTTGATATTGTAGACTTATCAAGGATTGTGTTTTTGTCATCTAAACTTGACAACTGACTTGAGATAGCAACATCAGTGGGTTCAACCGAGCAATGGTCTAACAAAATAATCACACATCTTGTGTTCGTGTCCTTCTTCACTAAATCTACACGTCCATCGCTGTGACATTACTACTTTTAGCTATGGAGCTCTCAGTATTTACTATGCATGCAATTGAATTATAGTGCTGTGAATCCTTTTATCTTCGTCTGAATCGTCATCCATTTGATCCAACTGCTGCATATGCATTTCTTCTTGACGGATAAAGACTACAACATTCGTATCTGCTTCTTTATTAATTTGCAAATTACGATACATCAGAATTTTGAATAATAAAAATTTATACATTGGATGAAATTTTGCGAAAATACGAGATTGGAGTGGATGTTTATATGAGTTGAAATTATATAGGTACAAATTAAAATAGCCATTAATCAAATTGGACCGTTGAAATGAAATAGCTTTTGGGAGGCTCAACCTGTTCCATGCGCATCACTCTAGTCCTGGCGTTCTATCCTGGCGCCTCTTCTTGATCCATGGTTTGCTTATTACTATTAAGTGCAAAACCCAGTTTACCTATCCATCTCCAGTTAGCAAATCTGTTACCAGTTACCACCATATATTTTTTATTTTTCATTTTTTTTTGGACAAGATTACCACCATATTGTTACCATCAGAGGTATTGTAGTAGTAAGTAAGTAAGTACCCTTTTACACTACGGAAACGCGCGTCTAAACGTCCTACGCGGACCCGATTCAATACATTACAGATTACAGTACTATTTACCCAACTGATCTGAAGTTCTGAACATCTTCTTCTAAAGCAAACCCGAAACACCTCAAATTCGCTAATTAAACCCAATAATTTGATACTTTATTGGGATTCATTGCCTGAATTTAAACAGCAAAACTGAAACCCTAGATCAGCTTTGTGTAGGTATTTAGAATCATGGGAAAACACTCAGTTGGATTGAATTCTCCAAAGAAAAGATATCTATTGATATTTTTACTTATATTCTCAATATCATCTATAATGGTTTTCATTATCAGACCATCAATAGGTTTTTGTGATCCCCACGATCATTACAGTATCAGTAATGATAGTAGTCAGATTCAAGTAAATACTAGAAATGCAGATGTTGAGAGAAACCCATTGGATTTCATGAAATCTAAACTTGTTCTTATGGTTTCTCATGAGCTCTCTTTATCTGGTAAATTTCTCAATCTCCTTCACTTTTTTATGACAACTAGTACTCTTAGAACAATTGAAATTTACTGTATTTGCTTTTGTTTTTAGTTGTTACTTCCAGGAGTGTAGGTTAGGGTTGACGGCATGCCCATTTAAGTTTTAAACTGCAAATTTTGTTAGAACTAGTGCACAAGGTTCAAACAATGCATAGATACTTAGATGGTTTATAAACAATTGTGGCTAAATTGTCTTTCTTTGATAAATGAATGTTTGGATTTCTGTAAATTGTATGGTTTCTCAGGTGGACCGTTGCTATTGATGGAGCTGGCATTTCTGTTAACAAGCGTTGGTGCGAAAGTTGTTTGGATTACCAATCAAAAACCAACGGTAGAAGATGCACAAATGCATAGTTTGGAACGTAAGATGCTGGGTCGAGAAGTTCAGGTAGAATACTTTTTGTTTTGTTTAGAGAAGCTCAAATTATACCATTTTTCCAGAATTATGGAGGTAGTAATTGTTATAGGTTGGGTCCTGTAGTTTTAGAATCACCAAGGTTTCCCAGTACTAATTAGTAATTAAGCCTTACATGGTGTTGTTAGGTCCTTCCGGCAAAGGGACAAGAGGCCGTAGATACAGCACTTAAAGCTGATTTGGTTGTTTTAAACACTGCTGTTGCTGGGAAATGGCTGGATGCTGTACTTAAGAACGATGTTTCTCGTGTACTTCCAAAGATTTTGTGGTGGATTCATGAAATGCGAGGGCACTATTTCAGTGTGGATTATGTTAAGCACCTCCCATTTGTTGCAGGTGCTATGATTGATTCACATACAACGGCTGAATATTGGAAAAATAGGACCCGAGAGCGTTTGGGGTAATGTCAATTGCATCCTACACTATATCTTTATCTGTTTATTAATTAGCGTTTCTCAGCATTTCTACTTGCTGGAGAACTTCTTACCAGTGATATAAATTGTACTTTAATGTTTATTTTGCTTGCCGTTTTCTTTTCTTTTATTAACTGCTTTCAATCATTTGCTCTTTGTAGGATTAAGATGCCCCGGACGTATGTTGTTCATCTTGGAAATAGCAAAGAGCTAATGGAAGTAGCTGAAGATAGTGTGGCTAGAAGGGTTTTACGTGAGCATATACGGGAGAGTCTAGGAGTGCGGAGTGAAGATCTACTCTTTGCTGTTATTAATAGTAAGCTCTTACTACTCTAAAGTAAAATAAAATCATTGATTATATGCTAATTCAAGAGATCGTCGAAAGTGAAAATGCCTAGAAGGTTGGTAGTTTTATGCATGTCATCAATCACATTATTATATATGCCATACCTGTTAGTGATAGGAAACCCAGTTTGGACGGTGTATGGATTCAAGCATTGACGACAGTTAGCAAAATTCAGGTGTTTCACGTGGGAAAGGTCAAGATCTATTTCTCCGTGCTTTCCACGAAAGTCTGCAAATAATCCAGGATCAGAAACTACAAGTTCCGGTGATGCATGCTGTAATAGTCGGAAGTGACATGAGTGCCCAGACTAAGTTTGAAATGGAACTTCGGAAGTTCGTGAGAGACAAGGGGATTCAGGATTATGTGCACTTTGTCAATAAAACCCTCGCTGTAGCTCCTTACTTAGCTGCTCTTGATGTACTTGTGCAGAACTCTCAGGTACTTTGCTTGCTCTATATCAATTTGTGCTGCATAATGAACCTGTATCCACTTTCCAGCTAAGTATCTCATTTATTGAACTATCTGCTTAATCTTGATCATACCATTCTCTTTAGGCTAGGGGTGAATGCTTTGGGAGGATAACCATTGAGGCTATGGCATTTCAGCTGCCAGTATTGGTAAGACCCCATTCAGCTTTTTTCAATCCTTCTCTATCTTATTTCGGTGTTGCATTTTCAAATATGTGTCCATCTTTTACTTTCTTTGCATAATCAGTTGGCTAATAGGTCCATCTTGTCACCTGTTAAGTGGCAACAAAACCAGCGGTATTGCTCAAACAGAGCCATTGACTATACTTAATTCAAGGTGCCACATTTGAGCTATGTCTGATTATATATGGCCCTAAGAGCATCCACGGAAAGGTAAATTTGGCGATATGCCAAATTTGTTAAATCTTACTGCCAAATTTGATCGGGTCTTTGCTATAAATTACACCCCATTTCAGTAATCCAGGCACTATCTTAAAGTGAGCTGATTTGGGTGTTGTTTTAGTCTTCATCTATGAATATGTTTTAGTATTTCTTTTCTTTTGATAAAATAATACTGGTACAAAGTTAACTTTGTTTGTGGGACAACATTCGAAAATTGAGTCTCAATGAAAACTTCCACCATCGTGGGATTTAGGAAAGTGCCATTGTTAAAAGTCAAATGTAGTTTGGCTTTTTTGGCTTTTTTGGCTTTTTGAGCTTCCACCATTGTGGAAGCTCTAGTCTGTTTAAACAATTCAAGTACGATTCCGATTCGGCTCAAATTTGCCAGTTGAAGCTGCATTAAGTCACATGCCTAGAGTACTAGTTGGTTCACAATTTCAATGTTCCGCCCATGGTATAATGCTTCAACCATTTAAATAAGATTCCAATTCGGCTCAAATTTGCCAATTGGAGCTGCATAAGGTCACATGCCTAGAGTAGAGATGTCTTCACAGTTTTAATATTCCATCCACATACTGCCCACTTTTTGAACCTTTTGCTCATTTTCCAGCTTGTACCACCTGCTTTTCACATTTAGCTTAGCCCTTGTGAGAATGAGCAAAGCTGTTTTCTTTTATTCTCCTTATGATCTTTGTCTTCTTGCTGATCAAAATCGACCCATGTGGGCCCATTCTGATGTGAACAGACTGAGAGTGAACATAGTATTGATTGCGAAATAGTAATGTTAACCTATCTATCCAAATCTGTAAAATGAACAACCTCAGCCAAAGTAAATACACACGTGAACATGCCCAAGTAGTTGTTCATTTCTTGAAACATCTTTGTCCTCTGTGTAATGATCTTTACTGTTGAGTTTAATGAAGTCAAATGTAATTTGGGTTCTCAGGGAACGGCAGCGGGAGGTACAACGGAAATCGTGGTTGATGGATCAACAGGTTGGTTGCATCCTGTTGGGAAAGAAGGTATCTTACCTCTTGCAAAGAATATTGTGAAACTCGCAACAAACCCTGAGACGAGGTTTATAATGGGAAAGAAAGGGTATGGAAGAGTGAAGGAGACGTTTATGGAGCGAGATATGGCAAATAGAATAGCTTCAGTTCTCAAAGAAGTCTTGCAGAATAAGGGGAAAAGTAACAGACTACGGTTTTAAATAACTAGCTAGAATTCTTTAGGGTAAATCTAGTACCCCACAGTTTAGCTTTTTACAGAAATTATTCGTTTGTAATTTGTGATGCAATCTTGCCTGTACTACTGTCTGAAATCTATGTTGTATTGTATCATTTTTTTTCCGAATGATATTGTATCATTTCAAGATCTTGTACAGATACCTATGGAAATTTTCCACCCCAAATCTTCTCCAAGGTGAAAATACACCCCACACCCTAAAAGCGGAAGAAAATAAAATTCTATTCAAGAAAAGATAATTTACAGAGATGTCAGACGAGACTTGAAGTTGAAAACAGTTCTTGAAAGTAAGTACACATCATTTTACCATTCGTACACAGAAACCTTAGAGTTTCATGAAATTGACATTATTCAACCTCGATCCATCTTTACAGTGTAAGAACCTTAACCTTGGCTTGCTCAGACCAGTACCTGACCAAGGAATTTGCTCCAAAGGATGCATGAATCTACAGTGAGGGCAAGAAGGAGAAGATTTGCAAAACATAACCAACATATGACAACTCATACAAACAGCTGCCACCATTTCTCTGTGATCAACCTCGACTGATAACCCATTCGATGAACCACCAAAGCTTTTTGCTGGTTTGTCATAATTTTCCTTGAAGACATTTTTGGTTTTGCGATCGTAAATCTCGCGTGAAGACATCAAGTTTTTAGTTGGATTATCGTCAACAGGAGTTTCAACTGATGATTCATACCCTAGATTAAGTTCCAAATCCAGACCCATGTGGTTTGGATTGCTTGACTTTTTTGGACTTGTTGATACTAGCCTTGGATCCTTGCAAGTTCTCTTATGGGTTCTCGTGTTGTAAAAGTGTATTTCTCCTGACTGCAAGAAAAAGAAGATGAAAATTTAAGAGACTGTATATGAAGTTGATTGTAGAGTTCTTATGTAAGTAGTACAAATCCAAAAGACATTAGTTTGTGCATGCATCTAGCTCTAGATAACTTACCTGAATATCAAGGCAACGTTGCCATTCCGATGGTAAAGGACACTCAGTATCATAACGGAATGAGTTTGTCTTGTCGACAACTTTAGCTATCTTATTCGACTCTTTCTCGCAATTCAACTGATTTTTATCATCTACCACTATTTCTTCCAACCTTCTCTTCTTCGATAATGAGATGATTGATGAATTCTCAGTAACTAAGGTTGATTTCCTTTGGTTAAGAAGGAAATTTGGTGTTTGAAAGGCAACCATGGTTGTATTCTATTCAAAGTTTGTAAGCTGAATCTCTCTTTCTGGTTTTCTCTAGCTCTTGTTTGAAGAATACTTGTGATCAAGTTTGAGGTGATTTATATAGGAGAGTTTGAACCATATATCTGTTGGCAAGAATAGTAAACAAGGAAATCTAAAGAGAGGACCAAATTTATTAGGAGCATTAAAAGGGCCCAGCTCTCCATGAAAGTTTCTTTCCCATGCAAACTTAATGCATTATTGGCTTCTGTAGCTAGAGAGTACTTGCTACTAGTTGCTAGTGTCTAATTTAAGTTAGCTACTCTGCTCCCTAAAATCGCTTACTTGCCATAATGATAACAGCACCATGTCCGTTTCTCAACCTAACGCCTAACGCATAGGGTGAAGTCCCATCTATCTAGCTAACTGTTGAGCACAAAATGAAAGATGTCTTGTACGTCTAATTAGAATATCTCCGGCTTCTTTTCTCCATTGCGTGTGCAACAAAAATTAAGAAGCTCGGTATCCAGCTTAAAACCAATCTATTGTGAATATCCGCAAAATTATTTTTCTCCCTCAATGTTTTCCTTCGCAAGGGGATCATCCGAATTATTCTCTAGGCTAAACTGAGTTTGTATAGAAAAATTATTAATTGAAGAAAAAAAAAAAACTAGATGAGAATTAATAGCACAAACGATCATCTGCCATCAACGATAGCTCCTAATGAAGAGCTGAAACTGTAATAGTAACCTCTCTTAAACATATGCATGGCTTCATGCATACAAATTTAAGGTGCGCAATAATTGAGCTACTGCCCGTATAATATTTGCCATATAACAACACCAATCATTAGGATCATTAGAGGAGAATGTAATGAAGCCTGGGCTAATAATTAGCAAAGCCACACATAGTATATCCATCCATCCACACCCAGAGTAGTTAGTTAATTAGTAGTAGTACTAGTTAATACAGGTGGTGTTGTGGCTGAGGTAGTAATAGAGCGGGGTAGATATATAAATGAGGAGGGAGAAGAAAACCAAGTCGGTATACAGTTGAAGCAGAATTGAATGATATATGCAATAACTCCAACTTCCAGATTTTGGTCACCTAGAGAAAACTCGTTAACTTTTAAGAGGAAGCTTTCAAACATGGATGCACACACACACTAGCTTACAGCCATTAAATCAATGGAGATGGAGATATTAATAACAAGCAAACTACCACATCTCTCTATGACCCATTATTCATCTTCCTATTTAATGATTTCTTTCCCTTTGCTCTTGGGAATTTACTCCTTTGACCTATTTAAGTTTCTTGACCGACTTCAAAATATTTCAATGGTCATGTTCTTGACTCCAATAATACCTAATTTTCTTGACTTCATAGTTCATACCAAGCATGCAGAATTGGAGAGCTCTATATCATCACCTATGGATCAGTTAGTGAATACTCATAATCCATTTAGCATTTTCCGTCTGGTAAGATATGAAATGAATGTGTCTTAATCAGGTGAATGCCAACAGAAAATGATGGGCCAAACCATATACATAAATTGAAGGGAGGTGGGATATTGAAGGAGGTAGTAATGGATTGTGTAAGTAAAGAAGATTCAAATACTCTACCTGCCTTCATTAAATCAAAACTTGAATTCTCTCAGTCTCTCTCTATATAAATACAAAATTAATTGATGAAGAAGAAGATCCAGCATTGACAGTACTCTTTCCCTTCATGCATCCTTAAATTTCTACCAGCACCCCATGCATTCTTTTAATTTTCATGCACCATTCACTT
>JAJJMA010024136.1:0-11231 GCA_023529015.1 Papaver nudicaule
AGGTTTGCATCAAGACTCGTATATTGAGTCGTATTAAGAGGAAGTCCATGAGGATACGTCTCTGTTAACTCTTCACCGTATACCATTAAGCGACCTGGTTCAGATATCGAGATGGGTGTCGACATGAAGCAGATCAATGGGTTTAATATGTTGGTGAGGTTATTAGTACTGCACTATGATATTACCCTCCCCACCGGAGTTATAAGAGAGAGCTCATAGAGAGTTTATTCAGCTCATGGAATGGGTTGCACTCTGAGCTATAGAGATGAGCCTGAATAGGCGATTGCCTTTAATAAGACATGGTTTCGACAGTGTTTTGACAATCTTGTCCATCTCTCATTTTTCACCATCTACAGAAAGTCCCCTGGTTAGTGTGGAACAGAAATGTTTCATGCTAAGCACTCAGATGGTGATGTTATCTTTCGAGGGTTTTAGTGTTCTCTCTTATCATCGTTGTGTTTTTTTTTTTTTTTTTAAAGGGGTTTCAAAGACTAGGTCTCAGTGTGAACAACCCTAATAGTCAAGAGCGATTTTGTGCTTGAGAAAGTATTTTTTTTAAAAAAAAAAAAAAACAAGGATGTGCATGCGCATGGGGAGCAGAGGCGGCCATGGCGCTATGGCCATGGCGCCACGAGATGTGACGCGGATATTGAAATAAAATACTTTTCTTAATTCATTCTGCTAAAATGGAAATCCTATCTACTGCACGCTATGATGCGTTGCTTTGGAGGAATGCAAATACAATAAACAGGAGGCTTAGTGTCGTCCTCCTTCAGGTTTTCGGCGAAACCTGATTAAACCGAGTTCGATCCCGTAGCCAGTATGGCATGGGGTGAATCACGATCAGGAAAGAGTTCCTTCACCTTCTTGCGAAACCTTTCCACGTATGCGACTGCATCCTCCCCCATCTCTTGTTTGAGGTTGAACAGTTCCACACATTCTCTGAAGTCTGGGATGGTTTCTAGGACTTTGGGTGGTATGTTGTAGGGGATGAGCTCGCCTTCTCCTCGTACCTTGTCGTCGCGTAGCTTGTCACGTACAACTCCAGATTCCTGAAGGGCTTTGATGAAGATCCTAATAGCTGTGTCGATGTCTATTGCGGGTTTCTCCGGGCTTTTCTCTCGAGTAGTTTTCTTCGTGGTAAGTCCCCAGTGACTCGGTGAATGTGGGTTATCAGATGCGAGAGGAGTGAACAAAGTACCTTCTTGGTTGAGGGGGGCTCTCATTGGTCCCCATGGACTTTGTGGGCACGATTACCGTCTCGCTGCTCTTCTGTACAAACCGCTTCATGAACTCCAGGGGGAGTGTCTCCCGGTTGCTATAGATCCATGGGCGTCCCAGCACCATGTCGCTTTCGATTACTCCCTTAACAATGTGGAACTCCGCTACGGTTGGGATCGTGGCGATTTCAACGGGAAGGTCGATCCACCCGTAGGTTTGCACTTCGACTCCGTCAGGACCTTTGATGATGGCAGGGGCACGGATGGCTCTGCTTCGAGGGATGTTGGCGGCTCTGAGAGTCTTAACTGAGATGATGTTCACTGGGGATCCTGGGTCGATGAGTGCCTTTGAGAATTCAACATCAGACACGCGGGTGGTTGCGAGGAGTCCCCAGCCTTGTCCTCCTGCTTGTGGATCCTGTTTGGACATCGTCTGCCCATCTGCTTCCTTGAAAGGTAGGCGTTTCCCCGCTACCACCATGTTGAGTGCTGTGAACATGTCTTTCCGTTGTGGCTTCGAGAGACAGAGAGTTTCACATAGCTGGTACATTATCTCCTCCACTCTCTTATTCACCGGTTGCTCCGGTAACGTGAATGCTCAAACAGGTAAAGGATTTTGATATACTCCTTCGTTCCCTAAGTGCAATTCTCCGGACTCCACCTTGGCTTGGAAAATCCGCTTAAGGGTGAAGCAGTCCCTGGTAGAGTGAGTAGTAACTTGGTGATAGCGACAATACCTTGGGCTTGCTACCTCTTCAGCTGTAGGAGGGCGTTGAGGTGAAGGGAGTGCGATTATCCTGTCCTGGATCCAAGTGTCTAGTAGCTCTAGTACCTCCTCCATGGGAAACGGGTAGTCTGGTACCTCTGATCTGGCTTTCTGTCTCCGCATCTCTGGTTGTTGTGGTCCTCCTTGGTTTATGTCCTTGTTTGGGGTCCCCGGAGCTGATTTAGCGCGTTTTGGATGCGTTACCTCCGCGGCAGGGCCTTTTCTCTTCCCTCCTTCGCTGACGGCGCCCATGGATGGTAGGTTGTTGTTGTACTGTTTGTTGACCAGCCTCCTATCGCCGCGAGTGGCCCGAGTCTCTTCGCTCCTAAGGGGTTTGGTCCTTTCTAACAGGGCGGGTGCAGTGGTGGCGGACCTCTTCGCAGCTTCATGGAGTTCGGAGAAGGTCTGGAAGCGGAGGTTCTCCAAGAGGGCTCGGTATACAGGAATCATTTCGTTGATGCAGAGCTCCACCAACTGCTGTTCCGTGACGTTCGGGTCGTGGCAGTCAAGGGCTTGGACTCTGAATCTCTTGACGTAGTCGTTCGGGTGCTCGCTAGGTCTCTGGAACATTCTGCCGAGATCGGATAGTGTTATCTGCTCGGACACGAAGAAGTATTTGTGGTAGAACGCACTCACCATCTCGCCCCAGGTCCCAATATTGTTTGGAGAAAGGTTATTGTACCAGGTATAGGCTCTTCCAGTGAGAGACTTCGAGAATTCTTTGAGTCTCAAGACATGGTTGTACTCGTGTTCCCCTAGGGATTCCAGAAATCGTGAGATGTGCTCACGTGCATTCCCAGCTCCGTCATACAAGGAGAACATGGGCGACATATATCCTTTAGGGAGGGCGATCCTCTGGACCTCATGCGGGTACGGTGGTTGGTGTTGGTGGATAGGTGGCGCCATATCTTTTTCTCGACTTCGTAGCAGCTTTTCCAAGTCGTCTCCCGTGACGTAGCGGGATGATGGTCCTCCTCTTTGGCGAGATTCTTCTGGGAGGGAAGGCGCTTCGTCATCTCGAATGTGGATAACGGTCGAGCGGGCACCTGTAGCAGCAGCGTCAGGGGTATCCTTGACTGGTGAACTTGATAGCTTCGAGGTTAGAGTTTTGAGACAATCCAGGATTCCTAGTTGCGTGTCGAACATCTTGACTTGGCTTTCCGCAAGGGCATCTTGACGTTTGGCCAACTCATCTATAGTCAGTGCTCCTGACACTCCTTTTCCTTTCTCAGTGGTAGCGCCAACCTTAGTCTTGGAGGAAGGGTTCTTCTTAGAGGTTTGGGTCGGAGCGTTAGGAGTCATTGGGGTGATAGGTATAGCCGAGATGGAAGGTGTTGAAGGGGGATTTTCTTGGGTAACAGGTACATTGGGAGTATTGCTGGATGTAGGTGGGTTGGTAGGTGCTGCGTTGGAGGCTACAGCACCGTCAGTTGAAGAGTTGGGGTTTTTGGTATCTGATCCCGACCTAAGTTCAACCATCTTTGAGCGAGTTTCTCTGGAACCGAGAGAATGATCTCCCACTGTGGTCGCCAACTGTTTTTACCTGCAAAAACAATGTACCGTCTCTGGGTACTTTCGTAGTGCGCGGAGATCAAAGTCGAACAAGACGAGCCTAAACCAAGGAAATGGTCGTTCCCGTCTTGCTTCGGTCACAGAGAGGATAGAGGTTGGTCTAGGGAGGGAAACGGCGAAGAAACTTGAGATCAGGCTTAGGATGTGTTTTGGGTGTAAGAGTTCAAGATCTTCAAGGCTAGAAACGTGCTTCGATTCTTAGGTGTGTTTCCTCTGAGGCTCTAATGTTGTTGTTTCTGTTTTCTGTGTTCTAGCCGTTCTGAACGTTCTGCCTTGGAAGATAGAGGAAGCCTCTATTTATAGTTTCGAACTCACCCTGATCTCTTGCCAGAGAAGGTGGAAGTCGTGGAAGAGTGGGGGAGTGGAGGACATGAGTTGGTTTCTGCAACTGCCTGAGTCGTGTAGAACATGCCCACTCGCGCCATCTTCTCGTAACTGTCCACTATCTCCATCAGTTTCTTTCAACTGCCGTAGACCGCCAGACCAATACCCCTAAAGTTATCCCCCCGTGTGATGTTTTGATGTCTCGAGTGAGTGATACGCTGATATTGCGTAGTTGAGTTGAGTTGAGTAGAGTTGTATGACTAATTTTAGTGACCAACATGAGTGTAGTGCCTCCGGGACACGAGTACAGGAGTGGCCTTGGCTATTGGCCAAGGCCATAAGTGTTTAGCGCCATAGCCCAGGAGGCTACGGCCTTGGTCCTTGGCCAAGGCCAATTTTGAACGAGCTTTGCGGTTGTTATGTTATGGTGGCGCCATGGCTCATGGCGCCACGGCCTTGGCCTTTGGCCAAGGCCAACCTGTTGAGGCGCCATGGATTATGGCGCCACGGCCTTGGCCTTTGGCCAAGGCCTACTTGTTGTGGCGCCATGGATTATGGCACCACGACCTTGGCCAAGGGTGAATTCAGTCTCGATACAGTCCAGTCCGAAGTCTGAGAGTAGGCTAGCGTCTGTATACCGTTCATACTAAGGGTGTTCACATCTGGACGAGGTCTCGGGGTTTTTCTGCTAGGTTTGCAGTTTCCTCGTTAACAAAATTCTGGTGTCTTGCATTACTTTTCCCTTCCGCATTATATTGTCTCCGATCTATATAATAGAAGTAATTGCAAGTTTGTTGATTCATAACCTTTGAGTGAATCCATCTCTATTGAGATCTACGAGAACTACGTTCTTGTTAGGGTTCGGTTCTTTGAACTATACTCAGGTTGTTGTTTGAATATTGATTTGTGAGATCGTTCAAACAACCGTAATCAACTAGGTTGACGAAAACAAAAGTTGGTGGTGTATCTCGGTATCCCCGCTTTTTCACATTTGTCTTCAGGTTTTCGAATTCTCTTCTAAGTCATCACCATTAATTGGTGAGATAAAATCAAGTAGATTTTTCACATCACCTTTTAGATTATTGAGTTTATTCTTCATTACAGGTATGTCACGTTTCAGTGTTAGAAGTTTTTCTGCTATAGTAACAAGCTGAACCTTGACGACTTCAATATCTCGCAAAAGATTGAATGTAATTTCTGCTGAGATCATTGTGTCTTTATCTTTCTTTTGATTGTCAATAGCATTGAAGCAAACAATAGTAGGAGAGTATTCTTGAAATTCAAGAGGATCAACTACGTCTTTAACAAATCTTATATTCTTCCTTTTCCCATCACCACCTTTATGAAAGTTTGCTTCATCCATATTTCTCGTGTGACACTACGAGAAGTTA
Organism: Papaver nudicaule; assembly: GCA_023529015.1. Taxonomy (NCBI): domain Eukaryota; kingdom Viridiplantae; phylum Streptophyta; class Magnoliopsida; order Ranunculales; family Papaveraceae; genus Papaver; species Papaver nudicaule. The sequence goes on from JAJJMA010024136.1 coordinate 5,274, forward strand.
TGTAATTGTGCTTGAAAGTAATTTCAAGTCTTTTAGGGCGTGACATATTTATAGGGTCTCATTGAGATGTAAAAGGAAGTTAATACAGTCTTAAACTGTATAAGGAAGTCGGTTCTCGAAACGAGTTTTTCAAGTTCACGAAAAACCGATATAAGAGATTCTGAGATGACTTAAGAGTCTAAAAATATTCTGAGCAAGGATTTCCCTTTTTTTTCATTATTTCACAAAATAAGGACTCAAGACGAGTGTGCATGTCCATGATGATAGAATTATTGCCTTCTGACTTTTAAAGCTAGGGCTCTTTGGCCACTATGATTCCCGCAGTCTCCTTCGTGGATTTCTTTCAGTAACTTATTGCCTTCCTCTCTTGATACACAGCGCAGCAATGATCCCGAAAATGATCGGCGATATAGGATTCCATCTCGAAGTTCATAGTTCGCCGAGCGACTGATGACTTGATGAGCCAAGATTTGCTTTCCTGGTAAGGTTGAGCGGTCCAAATAATACCGTATCGGCGTTCTCCAATCTGTCACTGCTGATTCTTCAGTGTTTGTTGTTAGCACTTCTCTTTGCTCTCGTGCTGCTACCGATGACTGTGTCACTCTTTCAATAGCTATGGAAGGAACATCTGGATTTGTCATCATTGAGGAGATGAACGCCAGTGCATCGGCGTGCCTGTTATCTTTTCTGCAGATGTGGCGAAACTTGATACCTGTGATCCTCTGGGCATACTCCCTAGCAAGTTTTAGGTACTTCTGCATAGACGGGTCTGCTGTGCTGGTTCCACTCTTTTCAACTCGGCGAGTTGTATGCGAATGCGACTCATGGCGAGATGAATGTGCATGGGACCCATGGCGAGATGAATGAGCATGGGAGGCATGGCGAGTTGAATGCGAGTGAGATGCATGACCTTTATTTTGTGCTGCCATCAATTCTCTATGACTTTGAAGTACCGTCTCCATCTGCAATTGCATTTGTCTCTCCATCTGACTTGCTTGCCTGTTGTTGGCCTCAAGAATTTGCCTCAGCAATGCTTCAGTAGTATTTGTGGATCCAGTGTTATCTGCTATCACCACTAGGCGAGTTACAGTAGCTCCAGGTACTATCGCTGCACCATTTATGCTTGCCGCCTGCGGAATTTCTCCCGCTATAATAGGTTCTGCCACCACCGCTGGAGCTTCTTCTGCCACATGTTGTGTTTCGCCGATACCTTGCACCAACTGCTGCTGAACATTAGCTGCCACTGTGCCTCCTGCAATAGCATTTTGAGCTGTTTCCCTGACATTTGACGTCTCGCCTATGGTTCTCATAGTAAGTCTTCCACCATCAACTTGCTCGCCACAAACATTTGCTTCTACTTCACCACTAATCCTTCGTAGCATTGGATTGGGTTCAGGTGACCTTTCTGTATTCTCTAAATGAGTGATGTCCTCCATGTAGACCTCCTCCTGGTGTGCTACTCGCTGAACAGGTGGTTGCCGAGATGTGCTTGCCAAGAAGGTATTTGTCCGACCAGCTGGTTCCATTGCTCTGCTTCTAGTGTTGTGACCACTGGGGAATGTTGCTGGTGGAGGAAGGATAGGATGTCGTGGAGGCCTACCCGCCGGGGCTTTATCGCTTCTTCCTCTAGGACCCATTCGCCGAAGTTCTGTAAAAGAAGACAAACACACTTCCTGACAGTATTGCTCTGTTAGTACTGTGGGTAAATGCCAAATAAGTTAGTTGGGTTGCTTTTCAGAATGTTGATGAATGAAAGACAAAAAGAACAGCTTTAGATCACGTGATGTGCAGATGATGACCTAATCATGACAAGAATTGCAAAAACATCATATGTGGTTGTAATTTTCAAATCAAAGTGATGGTACGGTACCAGTTTTAAGAAAACTTCTGAAAAGGTTTCTTTTAAAATGCCATTTCCTTTATGAACATGAAGCTCATACTGACCCACCGGAAGAGATACCCTTTTGCCGGAAATATATATCTATATTTGTACTTTTCCGAGGAAAACCCATACCAAAAATAACATTTTTCTATCCACGTAACTATTTTCCCTACTGCTTATGTGAGAAAAGTGAAATATGTGATAAAATCCTTAAACATCATTGAACACAGCACAATTTCCAAAAATAGTAAAAAGTCTCAGAAAGTTAAGATCTGTCGCCGTAGCATACTAAAAATATCCAAGCTTTCCTAATCTTAGTAATATTCTATAAGAGAATCACTACACCAAATCACATGGTATGTCATATATAGCAAAACAAAATGAAGAAATCCTATATAGTGAGTATAATTTCTCTGAATAGTATGATAAAGCGGCTGAGGTATTAGCGGCGATCCCTATGGTTTGCAAATCATACTATATATGGAAACAAAGAACATATGATAACATCTCAAAACATGAGCCATATGATATACCACTTTTAGTTAAATAAGAGAAGAGTCATAGAGAAGATCCTACACAGTGAGCATAACACCCTTAAATGGCAGGTAAAGGTAACTAAGACACTACCGGCGAGACACATGTGAGTCATACCATATATGGAAAGAAAAGAACATCAACAAATCAAGGAGACACAAATCCAAAACCTCTTCTAGCGCCAAAATGTAACTGTGTAAAACCCCAATGGTTAGATCTTACACAGTACACTCAAATAAGATACACCAACATACACACAATCATTCCAAAACATATACCAACACAATAATCATAAGGAATATAAAAGAGATAAGAGTTAGAGATACTTGACAAGATGTTTTTACTTGGTTCGCCCTCATAAGTAAGGACTACATCCAAGAATTATCACTAGTATAAGCATAATTACAATTCTCTCTTTGCCTTGCTAATCTTCTAAGCTTAGTCTCTCAAATAAGAACCCTAACTTTAGTCTTGGACTGTAGAGAGCAAGTGTGATACTTTTCCTCTCTCCAGACCAAACCCAAAATGTGTCCAACCCCTTTCTCAGTAGGTTAATTCACTATTTATAGACCTTTTTACATGGTGGTATACAGCTAATACAAACAAAGTTGGACTGACACTATTTGTCACGACTCGCCGTCATACATACATCGGCGAGCTCGTTCCTTACTTTATAAACATAGACGAGAGAATCTTCTAGGGGATAAGGTTGGTGACGCATCCTCCACTGAGTCAAACTAGTCAACCTGACAATGTATCCGTTCTGACTTCTCTTAAATGCACATCTAACTATCACCTAACAATTGGTGACGTGTCTCCACTCGTTGTTCCCTTACTCGACGTAATCTTGGTTTCTTCTATGCACTTGCCGAGCCACACTATTCAACCCAAAGTCATATATCGCCCAGCATATTACTCGCTGATCCAGGACATCTCAGCTGTATCCTTTTTATACAGCATCTCATCTAGGATGCTTTTATATTGGATAGGTATTTTCTACCCTTACATTTTGCCACTTTCATCTCCTAAGACTTTAGTCGCCGGGGATGAAACTTTTCTTACTCGCCGAAAATACCGCCCCACGTTCTCCACTACGCTTTTTTCACGCCACACGTCCACTAGAATGCTTCAGTTACTCCAAGTGTCTTCCATGCGTTGCTTCCACTTTATGACTGATAACCGTTTATACCCATCATCTTCATTACTCCATCACAGCTCACAACCGTTATCGCCGGTTGGTTTTCCCTTTCTTCCTATAAATACTTGACTCTGCATCTTCTTCTTCCTTTTACGAGTTTTCTTTTCCTAAACCCTAAACCTTCTGCTGCTGCTTCTTTCGCCTGAGTTCTCCATCTTCCTCCTTTTAATCATCCAGTTTCTCTTCTTCCTCCTTTTACTTTGTGACGATTTCTTCTTTTCTTCTCTTTGCATTTATTTCTGCTACAGATTTCTTTTTAGCCGTTTTCCGTTACCGGTAGCCACCAATCTTCATCTTCTCCGATTAACTTTTCACCGAAAACCACCAACCTTCATCTTCTCCGGTCAGTCTTCAAACTATTTTAATGGCTCCAACTAGCAAACCTTCCAGATCTAAAAGCAAAGCTAGCAAAGCCAAAGCCACTGACCAAAAGGTGCCAAATTGGAAGACTGATTGGCCTGGCTATTGTGCCCATTTCAAAGTAGATTTTCTCAACCCCAAAATCCATTCTCTGCCTGATACCAAAAAGGCATCTGATCTACTATCTGTCGATGATCTTCTACGACCAGAGACAAGTAATACTTGGGTCGCGGTTGCCTTTGGTCAACTAAAATCAGGGTTGACATTTCCTCTTTATAATCCAAAAAACACTTTCATCGTCGACCTTCTTGTGGCGATCGATAGAAGTCCTTTCCAATTAACCGGTAATGCTATCCGAGTAATGACCGAATGGAGCAAACGCCGAGATGGAAAGACTGACTACCCTTTGCTCGCCAAGCTGGATGCTCATAAACCTGAGGAGTTTACTGTGGAGAAATTCCTTGAACAGTACTCTGTGGCTTCTTGTACTAGAAAGACTGATCCTTGGGCTGTTCGATTTACACCTAAAAGGAATTATCCTGCTGAAAACCTGCTACTCGCCGATGTCGAGTTCACAAGCACAGAAGAAAAACCAACTGTTCGTCACAGCTCTGAGGGCGATTTTTCCAATCTTCCTTGTCTCATCGACGGGCCCTGGTTACTGGGCTGGGAGGATGATGACAAGACTAGAATCCGAGAAGTTTTTTTGCCTGAGCATTCTCACTCGCCGAGCATACCTTTTGGAATATAGTCTGGCCTGATGCAAACAAGTATGCCAAGGATGATAAAGGCAAGTTTCTTAGGGTGAACAATAGAGATTATGTCAAACTCCCAACTGATACCACTGCTGGAACCAAGAGGAGTCGGGAGGATACCGCCGACCCTTCTGAGGTAAATATATATCTATATTTAGCAAAGCTAGTAAAGACCCAACTGAAGGTCTAGAAACAAGCATTTTAACTTAACTTATTTTAAAAATATATGCAAATATATTTTTAAAATATATCTATATTTGCCTCTGCTTGTTTCAAGATCTGATGGGTGTGTCTTTGGTGACATTCGATTTGCAGCGCCCAAAGAAATCCAGGCCATCAGCCGCCGAGATAGCAGAGGAGCTTCGCCGACTTGCCTCAGAGAACCTACCTGCTCCTCCAACTTCTTCTCAATCAGTTAAGGAAACTGCCTCTAGCAAGGAAAACCTTGAAACAGTCGCCGATCAGTCCACCAAGGATAATTCCAACATGCTCGTCGATCAACCTTTAAAGGATAGCTCTGATATGTTCACTGATCAGTCTGCAAAGGATGGTTCTACCAATCCTCCCGTTACTGAAAATATGGAAGACATGAATCAAGATACTGAAACATATCCTACGGGCAATGATCATCTTGACATGAATATGGACATGCTTAACATTCTGATGGTCAAGATACTTCCAAACCATCTTCTTCTTCAAAGAATCCTGAGATACCTTCTGTTCAACATGTTTCTGCTGCCTCAGCACTTGAGCGACATCTCGCTGGCTTAGTCGTTCTTGATAGGTTGCCTCGGCATCCTCTTACTCCTCAACCAGCTAAAGGTCCTGGGAGTTTGCAGCTGACTGCCTCTAATATGCTCGCCTAAGCTTTTAACAAGCTCAGTGTGGCAGATGACTGCACAGACCAGGAGTACTTTGAAACATTGGCGCAGTATAGTCGCCCTGGGTTTGTTCATCACCCGAATTTCCATAAGGCTGCCTCAGTCATCCCTTACCAGGAACACTTCAATCTTTTTAACATGGTAAGTACTTTTAAACACTTCACTATTTTCTCCTCTATCATTGGTGAATATTTACGCCTGTCTTTGTAATTTCAGCATTTTCATCATTGTTTAAGTGTTGCCTCGGCTAATGAGGGTCTTAGCCGGGAGGTCCTTAATCTTAACGCCAAGATCAATCAGCTGACAAGCGAATCTTCTATCCGAAGTAAAGAGATTGAAAGGTTGAAG
>JAJJMA010024145.1:0-27755 GCA_023529015.1 Papaver nudicaule
CTAGTGCAACAGCCTTAGAATGGGCTTTGCTTCATTTGGTTACCAACCAGGAAATACAACAAAAACTGTATGAAGAAATTGTTGAAAGGGTGGGGAAAGAAGGGGTCATTACTGAAGAAGATGTTGAGAAAATGAGTTACTTGAGTGCAGTTGTAAAGGAAACATTTAGAAGACACCCACCAAGCCATTTTGTGTTGTCTCATGCAGCAACAAAAGAGACCGAGTTGGGTGGATATACAATTCCAGCAGATGCGAATTTAGAGATCTATACAGCATGGCTTACTGAAGACCCGAATGCATGGAAGAATCCGGATGAGTTTATACCCGAAAGATTTTTAGAAGGAGATGGAGTTGATGTTGATATCACTGGTACAAGAAATCTGAAAATGATGCCATTTGGTGCCGGGAGAAGAATTTGTCCGGCTTTGACCCTTGGAACTTTACATGTTCATATGTTACTTGCACAAATGGTTCAAGCTTTCAAATGGGTTCCTGTACCTGATTCACCGCCAGATCCGACGGAAACTTTTGCTTTTACTGTGGTCATGAAAAACCCTCTTAGGGCTGTTATCTTGCCTAGGTCATCATCTACAGTTGTTGCTTGCTAAGTTGTTTACTGTTTCTCTCTTCCTGTTTTCTCTGTTCACTGTTAGAGAATTTATTGTATCCCATGATGCTATTAAATACATATGTATCTCTGTTTTAAGGCTTATTTATGTAGCTAGGCTTGCAGTTCTACATTGCTTAGTAATGATGATAGCCTTGCTTGTGCAGTAATTTTGTATCAATTTGGGATTAGGACAGGTTGGGGGGTCTTGATGTGTCTACTTTTGGTTTTACATTATTTAGAGTTATGTGCATCGTAGCATTTGTTTCTTACTAGAGGGGGAATACCCATTTTTGTTGGGTATTGAGACTTCAAAGTCATTTGCCTGAAGGGGTTAGGAATCTGGTGAGACTTAGGGAGTAAGAAATAGGAATGTCTTATCACACGGTTATGGTTGCTTTTCTGGTTATATTGAATTCTCCTAGCTAGAAAGAGACTTTCCAGACTGTACACATCTTGGCAAGATCGTTTTGGTTAATTGTATTGAGAATAATGAAAGATTGTACTCTGTCACTGTATTAACCTGGTGTTACATCATAAATGAGAGTTATCAAGGAAAGGAGGGAGAAGGGTGTTTCTCATCTATAACTTGTCTACTAATGTCACTTGATTTTTTCTTTAGTTTATTTTTTATCTCATTTTCTTTCGTGTCAACGAAATCAATCAAGTTTTTGAAGCTAGCTGAATGGCTCGGCCGCCGTGAAATCTGTGGTCTTTCCATTTCTACCACTTCTGCCTCTTCATCCCCTGGAGCATACCTACGGAACTGAGACAGGACTCTAATGAAAAATATAAGGAGAGCGAGAAAGCATGATATTCCACATATGAGGAATAGTCCCCAAAAACTTTTCAGAGATAGTCGGTTGGACTCGACTTCTTGAGTGGCTTGCATGGAACATGCTGTGTTGGATAACCATTTATCGTGAATCCTCTGTAGCTCACCGTTCTCCGAGAGTTGAAGGATAGCCGTTGATAGGTCAACAGCTAGAGGAGAGTCCCTCTGGAATGCCTGTTAATGGATAAAGTGTTAAAATAAAACCAAATATCTATTCGGGGATAAGCTTTCAGTAACAACTTGTACTTACAAATCCCCAACCGCTTTTTGTAAACTCTTGTCCGACTATCTTGAACTTGCACTTGGCACTAGATAAAAAAAGCTCAACGTATGGAAGTTCATCCACAATGGCAGCGACTCCACCGCCGTTAGGTCCGAGTTGAAGGGCACTTAGATACTCTTCTTGACTTTTCAGTATTCTAATCCTCGACGCAGCTATGTTTAGCTCTTCAATCAGATAGTTTTTTGCAAATGACCCATCTTGGATCCCAATTGGATAATTACTCGAGATTAAGCTGTCAATTCCTGAAATACCCGAGGAGAGTTGTTGTACTGTAAGGATTGAGGTCAAACTAGCCGTGTAACTTGAATTGATAATTAATACTACGAAGAGCCATATCAGCAGCACGGAACGCCCAAGAGTACTCACAGTATTTTCTCCTGCATTTAAGTTCAAGAATTGATACCAATTGAAGATTCAAACTACAAAGTAGAACTCGTCAAATGCAAAGAGATTACAATGAGCTGAACAGAAAATTAACATGAGGATGAGAGGCAAAATTCCCTTACTGTGTGCAAAAAACATTGTTGAGAAACTAAACCTGCAAGAATAAAAGTAAAAGTAGAATGACTTTTCTTAAAAATCCACATGATTCAGCAATGACATCAATTTTGGACATATGATAGATCTCTAAAAGAGTTAGAGATACTAACCAGAATACTGTCACAAGTTGTTGTCTTGGTGGCCCACGGAATTCAGTGTTCATCCGATGCTCAAGAATCCATATAACGGATCCCACAAATAGAAAGAAAACACCGGTGACTAGCCACATTTGATATGTAAATGGCTTTAGAAAGGCCCAAGCACTTGACTCTGTTTCTTTGACAGGAGCAACTATTACAAGACCAGATCCAACGTAAGGCTGTGTAAAATCAACAATTCGTGTCCTACTGGTGACAATGGTTATGTCTCCAATAGCTGCATCAAATTTCTGTAAAAAGAGAAGAAGAAAGTTTCAGGCTATAAAATGAGTTTATACAAGACTTATACTAATTGTTCGAGAAAAATAAAAACTGATGTTAATTTCAAAAAAAAAAAAAGTTGATTTTTTTTTACGAATAAACATTATCATTAGGAACCTTCATTGCTGCATCCAAAGTATACATAACTTTCACTAAAAGGAATACTCACATTATCAGCAACCATTCTCACTAGATCACTGTAGTTGGGGTTTCTCTGACCATCACCAAATAATATATATGTGTGTGGAACAGCATAAGGCAACAACCTCACTGCAGCTTCAAACACATCTATCGAGAACCCCTTTGCGCCATTAGGACCCTTTTCTTTCGCCACAAATGACTTGTAACTAACTCTATTCGGAACCCCGATTCTCAGAGGCATCCCATTGTTGGGGAACACCCATCCACGCGGCTTCGTTGTTGTTTCGCCAGGCCATATTACACTGTAAAGCATCTGACTACTAGTAGACGTGTTTGGAGGTTTCTGGTATTGGATTTCAGGAGAAACAACCGAGAGACCAGAATAATTAGTCCAATATCCAACCTTACGAGACCCAGAACCACCAAAGTTTACAACATCATAAGCTGCGTGAAGCAAATTCTTCTCTAGATCTAACTGAATCTGACCGGATAAACCAGTAAAGTTTGTCATGATAATTTTCTGAAGTAAGCTCTGACCTCCGTCAAAAACACGTAATGCTGCTGTTAAGTGCAGCGTACTTCCATTCGTGTCATGCAGCCTTGGATCTGTCGAGAAAGAAATGGTTTCTCCTTCATTCAGGAATTTCTCAATAGCACGGGCAAGTAACCAAACAGTGTCATAAGCATAAAATGCATATGAACTCAAACTTGAACTAGCAATCCCATTCCTTCTTAAATTATTCCATCGAGAGATAAAACCCTTTTTCAGTCTTGAGTCTGGAATGTGGTGACGAAGGGAAACTACTCCTTGTAAGAGATTCATCGTATCAGCGTCGACTGGTTCTGATGAATCTATAACAGATGGGAGCCAATCTGTTGTGATCCAGACATAACCATTGGTCATCATTTCGAGAGACTTTGCGACTGAGAAAATGCTTAAACCAGAATCAGGGTTTACATGCACGACATAAACTCGAGATTCCATCAGATTTACATTAACCAGTAAGTCATTGATTGTGCTCCTTGTGGCCCCAGGAGACAATGCAGCCTTGTAAGAGATCTTCGATCGTTTCTTTGCTAACGCATCACCTAAAGCAGATATGCCACTTCGTCCATAATCATCATCAACATAAATTGCAATTACCTCTCTCCATCCATAAAAATCAACCAAGTCGGCAACAGCATGCATCTGAAAGTAGTCACTTTGTGTCGTGCGGATAAAATATGAATACTGCAATGCAGAGAGAGTGGGATCTGTTGCCGCAAATGATAAAAGTGGCACGTGAAGCTCTTCGACGACATGTGAAATTACATGAGCTATTCCAGAGGATTGTGGACCAATGATGGCAACCACATCTTTCTCCACTAGTTGCAAAGCTGTGGAGGGATGTGAAGTGTCAAAAACAGCATCTGACACAGGAATAGATGACAGATATGCAAACTATAAAACACAATTACTTAAATACCTTATTTAAATCTATGTTTCAGTTGCTATTCAACCTCGCCATTAAAATCTATAGCATGTTTGTCCAGCCATAAGTCTGACGTATTACAGATGGCAACCATAAAGATCTAAATCTGCATGCATTAGAAGGCTAAAAAACTTCTAACGCCTTCTTGCTCCAAGGTTATGAACTAGAAGCAGCCTAGAAGTTTCTTTACAGGCAATAGTTACTATGACCCCAAAGGAGGTATGCGGCTGGTGTTGTTAGAGGAAATTCCAAAGCACAGATAATGATATCTTCTGGAACTGTAACCCTCATTATATAGAATATTCAAAGAATTGCTGAAACATACAAGCTGTGTTGGGGATAATAACTTATATTATAATTGAGTAAGCTAAGACCGTGATTCTAAAATCCTAAAGTTCTCAAGTCTACCAAACATTACAAGTATAGTTAAGAATGCAGAATCAGAAACAGATTATAGAACATTCAGCACAACTAGAAGAATTTGAAGTTTTGAACTCGAGGAAGAATAACCATGAATTTAACGAATGATTATGTACGTAGTAAATCTCACCGCGTAAGCGTACCTTCTATTGTTCCAAGAAATTCACTGCAAACTGTATCGTGCATGAGAACATTTAGTTTTGTCCCAGAAAGAATACTCGAATCAGAATTCACATCCTCAACGGCTGCTAAAATCGCTGGTTTCGCCACTCTCCCAATGGTTGAATTGAAAGTAAATAGAGCACCCACATTCACAAAACTAGGCCTTGATGAAGATTTGAAATTTCTAGTCAGACATTTGACCTCTCCAGGAGCCAATGAGCATAAAAACATCATCATCAAAAGCATTCTCACATGGCGAGTTTTGTCTGGCCTAACCGACTGACGGAGGTCCATAATACAAAACCCCGGCTCTGCTATGAAAGCTCGACTTTATCACAAACATACACAGAAATCAGAAACCAGTTGAACAACAACAATGATGGTAACCACTAATTAACAGCTCAACTCAATGAACCTCCATGATTCGCTAAACATTGAGGTTGGACATTCATGTACCCACTTATCAAAGAATCAAGAAAATCCAGCAAACACTCGATAACAAAAACATGTGTACAGGAATCATGAATCTCATAATTCAGATAAAGTCGTACCTATGTTGTGAAAGGCGCCGCCTAGGCGGCGCCTAGGCGCCAAAATGGTAGTTTTTTTTTCTAGACGCCACGCCTTAGAAAATAAGATGCCACTTTTAAAAGTGGCGCCCCGGCGACGCCTGTAGAGGCGCCTTGGCCAAGGCGTCAGTTGACTAGGCGCCAAACTGGCATATACATACTAAAAAAGGAAAAAAAATATTGCAAATCTTTTGCATTGAATTGTATAAGCTGAATTTTTTAAAACCCTAAGCTAATTATGTTAAGAAACTTATCATTTATTATTGCAAATCCTTGTATTAAGATATATAAGCTAATATTTTCATATCAAAAGTTAATTATGTTAAGAAATTTAATACTCATTAGCTGTTTTTGCTAATTATTATGATATCATATTCCTAGAAATTTATGTAAAATATTTGTGCTAGAATTATAGTTATACGCCGCGGCTTCGCCACGCCTCGCCGCGGCTCGGGATTTTACACCCAACGCCGCGCCACGCCTTACGCCTTTTACAACATAGAGTCGTACACAGGTTCCTAAAATTTTACCAAACCCATGTCAAGAATTGGCAGAAAAAAAAAACATAATAATAAATGCAAAGATGAATTGAACAACCACCTTTGGTTCTCACCGTACTTGAAATTTTGAAAACAAATCATATACTTTAGAGTACTATAAATGAGGCCAAGAAAATTAAAAATTAAAGTAAACCAAGTTGTTTGACAACCCATATGAATATTAGGAATCATTAAGACAACACTCCCACCATGTCACAATAAACATTGATTAATAAAATATTTAACAGTAACTTATTAATTCAATTTTTAATTTAAAGTCTTACCTTCAAATAAGAACTGAACTGTTGAGTATTAGTTTGGTCTCCATTTCACCATCGAACGAATTGTATAGTCTTGATATTCAGGTAAAGAATCAGAATCAAACTTCCATATCTTTATTTTTCCACTTGCAAATTTGTAGGTCCTACTTTGAGCACATGAACCTCATGGACATATTAAGTAATCCACTAAACTCAACAAGCGGATTCTTCTTCTTTACAATGTTATCTCACTTTATCTACTTATAGCAAGTTAGATTTCCACCCTAAAAAAAAGAATTTCTCAATAAACGCAAAGTATCCCAATCAATTTACAAAACTGACATTTTCGATTTGGGGTGGCAAAAAGAAGAAAAATAAAATTAAAGGTGTGTATATACCTGGGTTTAAGCAAAATGACTCCTTTCTCAGTCTGCATTTGCCCTTGCAATCATTTTCTGTGATTGAGTTGATCAAATCAGAGTTATGAAATTGGATAAATTTCATTTCAGTAGCATCCAATGCACGAATCTTTTGATTGGTTGAAACCCTAATCGTACAGGTACCTTATGCCATTGACTTACTGTCAAGAGAGAGTACTGCTTTTACCTAACCCTAAATTACTCTTTCTGATGTGCGGTGCAACATCCATCACTCGTTTAAAGGCTTCAAAATTATAATAGCTACCCGCCAAAAAAGAGAATCTTAAGCTCAGATGTTGACCTCACTGTAATATGGGTCACAAAAACCTCTTTTATATTGTTGCGGTAAACTGGTAAAGTCGCTTGTAATGACAATGTATTGTTGACACCAAAACATGAGGTCCAAAGTCACGTTTAAACAATAATTTGCTGATAAAAAACATCTTTATACTTAGAAATTGGAATTGTACTACTAAAAGTTGTTGCAACTCACAACAGTTGAAATTAAACAAGCAGACAGTGATATCTGCAATATGAATAATTTTAACTATTAGCTTCACTTTATCGTAACTCAAGAGTTTAGTGCATTACATTCTTGAGTGTTAGACAACTATTTTAGTGATATTTCTAGGAGAAGAATACACACAACTCTTATAAATGTTAGCCATAAGGAATATTTACATATCCTTCATTGCTTAGTCATATTCAACGTTTTATCCTCCTTGCTCATATGTATAATGCAGTTTATCTGATTTCATCACTAGGTGGTGGATGCGGACTTATAGACGGTTTAAACATTTTCTTGATAGCTTCTTCCTTTTCATCAATGAAATCAAAGAAGTTATAAACAACTCTAGACAAGCCAGTTGTACTATGTGGTGTTTGATCAGAGGATGAAATTGCTAACAGTTGTCTCCGCTTTCTCTTGTATTGAACATATTGTCGAACCATTCGGAAAAGAAATATCAACAAGCAAGTGATGGTGAAGATGGCACATAGAAGAAACAAACCCCAGAAACTTACTAGATGAAGTTGATTAGGTTCAGAACGACGTCCTTTCCGCAATAAACAACCAGTCCTACAAAACCATTTCTCGTTGATCTTTTGGAGATCTCCGTTTTCTGAAAGCCTTAATATCGCTGCTGTAGACATGTCAATGGCAAGAGGAGATCCTTTTTTGAAAGCCTGGAATACCGTATAAGCAAGATAGAATTAATTCATGAGAAGGGTCTGGACTCTGGAGAAGAGTCGTATAAACGAATGTATTGAGTATTGTGCAAATGCAATTAGTGGTACTTACGAATCCCCATCCACTCTTGGTGAACATGTGTCCGGCGATACCAAAATCTGTGTGATGAGCCAGAAACTCCTCTACGTATGGAAGCTCGTCCACAATAGCAGCTACACCTCCGTCATCAGGCCCACGCTGCAATGCTCTTGCATACTCATCTGTGTCCTCCAGAGAAACTAGTCTTCCCTCGTATATATTCAGACTGTCAGTTAAATACTTGTGAATAAATGAACCCCCTGGAAGCCCAATTGGCTGATTGCTTGTAATCAAGCTGTCGATCCCTGTGATTGGTGATGATAACTGCTGGACTGTAAGTATTGAAGTCAAGCTCGCGGTGTAACTTGACGTGATTACCATCAACAGGAAAAGCCACACCATCATTACCATCCGTCCAAGTGTGCTCACTGTATCTTCTTCTGCGATTTTCAATGGCAAGAGAAAGAAAATGACCAACGAGTTAGTCTCAGCCACAGAGAAACATGTACTTACATACTGTCGAACAAATGATGCAAGGTTTCTGATCATCCTTACGATTTGTCTTAAATAAAGTTGATAAGCTAAACCTGAAACAAAAATGGCAGAAGAATCAAAGGCGTCAAAAACATTTGAACCAATGGTAGACAAACCTCATAGAATACAACAACAGGAGTAATCAGGAAGGCTTACAATAGCATGGTTATAACCTGACGCCTAGGTGACCCCCGGAAATCGTCATTGATCCGATGCTCAAGAATCCAAATGACAACACCGATCAAAAGGAAAAAACCCGCAGTGACACACCACATTTCCACAGTGAATGGCTTAAGGTATACCCAAGCACTTGACTTCATATTTTTTATGGGAACCACTATTACAAGTCCATTAGCAGCATAAGGCTGAGTAAAATCAGCAAACGTTGTCCTGTTTGTAATAATGGTTATGTCTCCAATAGCAGCATCAATCACCTAATGACACGGCATTTCCAGCAAATTAGTAATGCATCCACCAACAGAATAATTACAGAAATAAAATCACCAAATGAACCAGTTTTGAGGCTATTGTATTGGCTAACGAAAAATTTATTGTAACTGATAACCTAGAGTTTTGTCCAGGTTTTCACCTTCAATCCAAGATTCAAGTAGAAGCAAAAGCATAAGCCATTATAGCGCCACCAACATAGCTAATGAGAAGCTTAGCTAGTTGTGTGTGTGGCACTCACTGGACCATAATTTTAATTACTTATCTAACCACATGAGTGACTAAGTTCCTTTTATGAGAGCGGCACTTACATCGTCTGCAACCATTTTAACAAGCTCGTCATAATCAGGATTCAACCTCCCATCCCCAAAAACTTGGAATTTATATGGAACTTCATATGGAATTAGATTCAGAGCTGCATTAAACACATCAATACAGTATCCCTTCATTTCATGGGTGTCTTGATCTTCTGTAACGAAGTCGGGAAAACTGACCCTATTAGGCACCCCAACTCTCAGTGGCTTTTCATTACTTGCAATCACCCAACCACGTGGCTTTTCTGTCTTCCCACCAGGCCATGTAGCGTTATTGAGTTTCTGATCCATACGTGATCTAATCTGTTGGTCCCAGGTTAATGTTTCAGGGGGTACAACTGAAAGACCTGAATAGCGAGACCAGTAGCCAATCCCATGAATTGACCCCTGATCAATATTAATAACTTCATAAGAACTGTTGAGAAGATTTCGGTCCGAATCAAATCCAACTTGACCCGTTAAACCAGTGAAATTAGTCTCTAGTAATTTGTTAACCAGAATTCTCCCACTATCGAAGATTTTGAGCTTTTCCAACTGAACTGTTGAGTCATTCATATTCGGTAACCTTTTACTAAAAGAAAATGTGATATTTCCATGTTCCTTCAAGAATTCATCAATACCACGAGCAACTGTCCACACTGTATCATAAGCATATAGTCCATAAGCGTTCAAACCGCAAGATACACGTCCTTTTTTCCGTAAACCTCTCCACCGTGAATAAAATGCCTTCTTCATGCTAGATGCTGGTGTATGCTGTCGAAGCCCTACAACCCCTTGAAGGGAATGAAGTAAATTAGGGTCCACAGTTGGTGATGAATCTAAGTTAGCAGACAACCAATCTGTGGCAAGCCACACATAATCACTTGCCATCATTTGTAGTTGTTTTGCTATTGAGAATATTTCAAGACCTGAATCTGGATTAACATGAACCACATAAACCCGGACCCCCATTGCCTTAGACTTATCGAGCAACTCAGAAATAACACTAGCATTTGCATTATAAGGGAGAGCTAACTTATGAGACAATTTTGATGTTCTTTTTGCAAGTTGAGAATCCAAGAGAGATATCCCGTTTCGTCCATGATCATCATCTACAAATACAGCAACAACCTCATGCCAATCATAGTACTCGATCACATCAGCCATTGTAGCCATCTGGTGTGAATCACTTAAAGTGGTGCGAAGAAAGTACGGGAACTGAAGGGCAGAAAGAGTTGCATCAGTTGCAGCAAATGAGATAAGAGGAACTTGTAGTCCATTGGCAATGAAAGATATCATATGAGCTACAGAAGAGGATTGTGGACCAATTACAGCCACTACATCTCTCTCAAGTAGCTGAAAGGCTGCATGTAGAAATTGAAAATTTAACATCACCAATCTACACAAAGAACCTTCTATATCAAACTGTTTAATGAACATTAGTCCAAATAACAGTATAAACCGTATAAATAATCCACAAGTATCTCAACAAGAGGCGCCTACTTTATGAGGACAAACAAATATATATTCCAGTGTTTTCTCATCGGAAAATATACATCTTGGAGCTCGAAATTAAAAAAATTGAATTAACATGACATTTAGACATACTTATACTGAACCCTACTCTAGCTTTGTTCCTCGTTCAAAAGTAAACAAGTTCTACTTTAACAAAGAAAATTCAAGCAGGGACTGATTTGAACCATTTATGGCCTTCATGTAAAACTAGGATGTTTGCTGATATAGTCTTAAAAGTTAACATAATATATAGCAACCCCCAAATTTGGCAATCAAAAAATGAGCCACATTTTGAGATAAGAAGACGGTTCATGTGAAACAAAGTTTCTCTAAAAAGAAGTTCAAATCGTTTTGTTGTACTACATAGTTAAACTCCAGTTAATATCAATTGTGTAATCAATCAATTTCAAGTGCCCGCAAAAACTAGTATTATTGGTTTTAAGTTTAAACGACTTGTTCAACAAAAACTTCCCAAATCAAAGAGAAGACAAAAGAAATACCTGACATTGCGCCCATAAAGACACTGCAATTAGTATCCTGCATTATGAAGTTCAATTTGATTCCGTTGAGAATGCTAGGATCTGCATTGACATCAGCTGCTGCAGCTTCAATAGCTACCTTTGCAACTCTACCAATTACTGAATCAAATGTAAAAAGTGCCCCAACATTCACAACAGTGCTTCTTTGGCACTTTACATTCCCATGAAGCTGTAAAAATACCAAAATGACAACTGAAACTAAAACACCATTTCCCATGAATCTCATTGGTTGTAAACTTCAAAAACCAAATTATTTTCTCCAACCCAGTTTCCCTATTTCTTCACAAATGAGTTAATTTGATTCCCTTGAACTTTAGATTGTTTCAAAATCCTTTACAAAAACCCAAATGAGAGATATCTTGGGCACCCAAAAATTACTGAAACAATTCGGAAACTGCTGAGATGGGATCAAGAACTGTACAACTTCTGTCTGGAAAACAAAGAAGAGGGTATGAAAATGAAGGAAACCCATCAAAGGACAAACATTTTTTCTTTCTAATAAAATACAAAAAAAAAAAAAAAAAAGTACTTGGGTGAACTCTGCTTCTATAAAATTAGAAAGAAGTAGTTCCCACCGAAGCTCTACAAACTCTAAAAAGTTAAAAATTATTCTTGTTTTATACTTGAAGGAAAAAGAAATACTGTGTCTAGTTTGAGTTCGTGAAGGTCTTTGATGGAAGAAAGGGGAGAGGGGGAATGGAGAAAGTATAAAACTCCTTTGAAGAGAGGGCATCAGAAGTTATTCTGTTTCATACACTCTTGTCTGGTGGGGGGACTTTACAAGCTTAGCATTTCTCTCTTCAACACATTCATGACAAATTTTTAATTAAAGCGAGAAAAAGAAGTTTAAAAGAAATATTTTCACAAACATCTCGCAATCACATTTTGCAAGGTGAGTGTTTCACGTTCCGAAGTGTTCAGACATGGGACCAAAAAGATATCCGATCCGACTCGGAGCCACATCCTCTCTATCGTTTTCTTCTCCGTGCTTCAATTCCTACCCAGCTACCCTACGTGCCTACGCATTTTTTTATTGAAAGGAAAATATTGAATTATTGATATCAAATCTGGATTTTTTTAAATGGAAAATATCAAAATCTGGATTGATCGGGGGTTAAGGATTTTCACGGGGTTTTCCACTAGAAGCCAAAACATGGTCAATTTGAAGTAATTCAAATTCTCTTAACCTGATATCTTCAATAAGGGTCAAATTATCTTGTAGTCTTGGCTACAAGTTTGGAAGTAGTGAATAGAATAAATTAATATTTATTTTTTAAAAGTTGCATCGATAATTGTTCTAAAGAAACGTTTGGGAGCAATAAATAACAATGATTTCCATTTTTACCCTTCAAGATTATACAAAATAAAATAAAATAAGTAGTGGTGGGACCGTTTATATATTGAATGAGGGTACAATTTCTTATGTGCGAAACATTTTCCTTGGCCGACTACTGCTAGCTTTTGGCGATTCAAGCAAGGATAAACATGTTTCTACATTTGACTTTATATTACCATGTGGGTAGACACATGTCCTTTCTATGTACTGACTAGATATTCACTAGGGGCTTTATGTATGGCCATGATTTGTTCGGTTGTTGATAGAACTAGAAATGGAAATCACATCAGTTTCCTTTATTTTCCCTTTGCTTCTCCACAGTCCACATTAGTTACTGTGTGGTGCTGCTACTAATTCTTAGCCTACTTCGGAGTTGCTTATACATCTCCAAGAATTGACATTTTCATAACCAGTTAAAAGAAAATAAATTTGAAATTAAGACTTAACTAAAATGGAATAAGTTTCCATACAATCTAATTTCACAAGAAATCAAACGACAACTAAACAAGTCAGTAATTCCATAAAAACAAGTAATTCATTTCAATCCTTCAAACAAAATATAGGATTTATGCCTATGTCTTTGGCAGTTGTCTTCTTTTCCTTCTTACGTGATGTTTCACCAATTTCTTCAGATTTCTTTGGACATGCTGATGAATAATGCCCATAGAGTTGACATGTATTACAAAATCTCAATTCTTCAGGTTTATCCGGACATGTTGCTGTGCAATGCCCTGGATTATTGCAGAAACCACATTTTCTCTTTTGCTTCGCTAATTCTTTTCCTCCTTTGTATCGCTTAGTACTCCTAGGACGCCCTTTAGTTACTGATATCGGAGGACACTCAATAGTAACATCCACTACTGGTAAATCAGCAGCCACATGTCTCTTACGACATTTTCTTGAGATGCAACATTACTACCACTTTGAAGTGTAGTCGCTTGGTTTTCACGTAAACCATCGCGTTGCCAACGAAATGGTAAATAATTTATGGGAATCTCAAAGTAACCGGTATGCATAAAGACTTTCAGCATGTGACGACAAACTATACCGCAAAATTCAAATTGCTTACAACTACAAATAATTACCTCACCATTCCAGAACACTTTGCGACGTTTGGTGTCCTTGCCTTCTTGGAAATATTTCAAAACGTATTCAAAGCCGTCATTACCATGAACATAATACTGAGTGGCCCTTCCAAGTTCTTCTTGAAACATTCCGTAAGCATACGGTGTTAGGATCTTTTGTACCTGCTCATCTAGTGGTGACATTATCTTTGATATAGGAAATTTATGTTTCTCCAACATTGAATCATAATCCTCTTTATGTCTAATAGTTCCTATTGCAAGATCCACCTGAAAATTATATTGCTCAATATTTCATATAAAAGGATTATAAAAACTAATAAAACTATTAAATTTAAATGGGTACCAACCTGTTTTAAAAATTAAAGTAGTGTTGTGTGTGAATTGATGAATCTCTTAACGAAAGCATTGATGCTTTCTGAGCGCCCGGTGGTAGTCATTCCACCAAAGAAGTAGTCCCGAAGAAAAGCTGGAACCCAATATTTTCTAGCATTATATAATCCAATTATATGTTCGTTATCACTTAGTTCATACTTCAAAATTGTTATTGGCCATTCCTTCTCAAACTCCTCTATTGTCTCTATCCTGTATAACTTGTAAAAATCACTACACCACTCAAAATATTTAGTGCGTAGAACCGACAAAAACCACCCACTGAACTTGGTAGTAATATGCCAGATACAGAAACTATGTTTTGTACTTGGTAACACCTCCATAATGGCTTTTGTCAACCATAGATCTTGATCAGTCAGTATAGTAACGGGCATTTTACCCATCAAATTTACAAAAGTCTGCGAACGAAAGAGAAGATAGATACATATAAGCTAATTGATATATAAAAAGTCTATACGAATCTAAAAATGCCTGCACACAAAAGAGATAGATACATACAACTAGTCCAAATATAAAGCTATTGAAACTACATACACAATAATGTAAATTAAGTAAAATCATATACTAACATACCTGCAGCAACCACCGGAAAGCGTTTGTCTTCTCATTTCGAAGTAATGCAAACCCGAACAGAATTGTTTTCCCATGGTTATTTACGCCTACAAATATACCAAACGGCATTTCATATGAATTGACTTTGTAGGTGGTGTCAAAAACTACAACATCTCCAAATCTTTGATACCATTCAAAACAAATCGATGGAGACCAAAATAAATGTTCCAATCTTTTTTCTTTGTCAATTGTATAAGCACTAGGGAGTGACCCGTGCCGGAGCGGCACGGGCTATTTCGCAGTTTCAACATTTTGATTAATCTTCCATGGTCTTTTATAAGGAAGACCATGGTAAAACATCACTTTTATGAGAAAATAAAGTGCAGTAACGACACAGACTATTTCACATAGAAACCATTAATCGTTTTTTGGGTGTTTTTTTGTTGTATTCTCTAATATTTGGCATTGTAATTTTTTGAAAAGTGATTCAGGGGCTTCGAAAAAAACTGAAGCCCCTGGATCACAGTTTCCCCGAAGTAATTTGGCTCTCCCCCTATGTATTTTTTTTTAATACCAAAACTACCCTTTTAATACAATTAATTAACCTAATCTACCAAAAAATTAACCTAATCTAATTTAACCTAAACTAAAAACAAAAAAACTTAAAAAAAAAAATTCCCAATTCTTCTTCTCTTTCTTCTCCTTCTTCCTCTTCTCGTTTTCCTCCTTCAAACCCTAAAAAATAAGTGAAATTTTCGAAACTTCGATGGATTCAGCTGAGAATGGTGGCGCGAGGGATATCGAAAGGTAACAATCGAAACCCACTTCCTTTTTTAGTTGTTTAGCTTAGATTCAGCTAAAAACATAAAAAAAAATCGAACCAGGGTTACTTACGGCTACCTGTAACTCCACGTTTGTAGCCGTAAGTCAGAGTTACGGCTGCGATCTGAAGAACATGTAGCCGTAGGTTTAAAATAGTTACGGCTCCAAAGTTAGCAGCCGTAAGTTTTGATAATTTCATAAAATTTTTGTGTCGCAGACTTACCAGCTGTAAGTCTTTATTATGAGCCGTAAGTCATTATTATTATTTTTTTTTTATTTGCATCAGGACCGCTGAACCAAGTTCTGTAACTACACAACCTGTAATTAGAGAAGAAACATCTGATGAGGAAACACCACCCATTATCGATAGAGCATATTTTCCTGAATGGTTGAATGTGTGTGATTATCACTTTGCAAATAGAGCACCTCGTAATCTAGGACGAAGAAGAGTGGGTGAGGTAGAAGATGAATGGCGGTTTGAATGTAAATTATGTGTTCATGTCCCACGCCATCTAAGGAGGAACATGTTTACAAATGGGGCAGTAAAATGTACTCCTGATGGTTGGGCGGTTGCTTGGGGTGATTGCTATCTATTTGTGGTTCCTGCTCGTCGTCTTACCCCAGAGGAGAGAGCGAGGGCCGGAATTTGAACAATTTGTGTTTCAGCTTATTTTGTGTGAATTCCAAAGGTGTTGTTTTTTTTTCCCCCTCTTTTTATGGTTGATGTTAGTAGTACTGTTATGGATGGTTTTTATTTGGATATTTTCAATGGTGATGTTAGTTTGTATGACTTTGAAAACACTGATCTTGGTGTTGGATACTTTTCTGGTTAATTGTGCATGTTGTGCATAACTTTATATTCTAGCCGTAAGTACATTTATCCCAGCCGTAAGTACAATTATCCTAGTCGTAAGTACAGTTTTTCTAGCCGTAAGTACAGTTACGTCTGTTAAGAAACACTGATTGATAGCCGTAACTGTTCAAGTAAATTAATACGTAAATTAACTTAATTAAACCAAACTGATAATCAATGATTAACCAAAACATGATTAACAAACTTACTTAAAAGAAAAACTTAGGAAAAACTGAAAATCAAGTGAAGAAGAAGAAGAGAGAAAAAAAAAAAACCAACTTTTTTTCTAAAAACTCAAACTTGATTCACTCAACCAAAATGAGTGAATCAAGCACCCAAATGGAGGTAGATGTATCTCCTTCCATTGACGACATCTTCATTGAGAGACACATCCAAGGAAATGAAGGACTATACAATTTCTTTGATGGTAAAAAGTTTGTATGCACAAGTGAAGACTTTCTCGAGAAATACGAGGTCGATCCTGCAGATTACCCAAACCTGAATGTACCCAATGTAGAAGAACCTCAAGAAAACAATCAGGTATGCTTTATTCCTCTCAAGACAGTTGAAATCACGTACAAAAATTTGATTTTTGTGAGTTCCAGAAGGAACTTACGGCTTGTATTAGCAGCCGTAAGTGAGACTTACGGCTTAAAGTTCTTCAGATCTGAGCCGTAAGTATACAATTTGGGGATTTTTTTGGCCGTACATCAAGTTACGGCTATGTCCGACGCGATGTTACCAGCCGTAAGTCTGTGCATGGGAATATTCAATGCCCATACTTACGGCTTCAATGTTTTACTTACGGCCCATAATCTTTCGAGGACCAATTTTTTTAGCCATACTTACGTCTTACATATTTTAACCTTAGTGGCCGTAAGTCAGGTTACGGCTACGAAATACAAAATATTATGAGCCGTAACTATTCCTGTCTGACTCCTGTCTGTTAGTATTATCTTGAGTTTTACTTACGGGTTGTTTGGAAAGTATCGATGATAGACGTAACTGGACTTACGGCCTATGTTCTCAGACGTAAATATGCAATGGTGACTAATTTAACACTTTTTTTTTTATGTTGTGTAGGTTGTGCCACTAATTGTTCCCATCAATAATCAACCACCGGCTACTCGTGTTTGGCATGACACTACTGCTCACTATGCACCTTATGTCCGAACAATTGTAAGCGCACCATCTTATGTATATGAATGCGTGTTTTGAAATATTATTTAAAACGTTTAGATATCTAATTATTGGGTTTAATGTAGACATGGCCGGACAAGGGTGAAGCCGTCAAATGGGCTATTGTACATGCTAAAAAGAAGATGTGCATGATAGTCAAAGGAAGTAATGTGACCTATAACCGTTTTCAATTAGTGTGCGAGTGTAGTGGAGTGTATAAGAGTCATGCAAAGAAAGGCACCGTGCGGAAGCTTTTGAAGATTAATAGGAAGACCCCAAAAACCTTTACAAAGAAAACGAATTGCCCTTTTAGACTCCAATTTGCTCTAAACAAGCAAAATGAGAGATGGTTTTTGAAGACGGTGATAAGCGGTTGTCACAACCACGATCCTCCCGAGAGTTTTTATAGACATGATTTAGCTACAAGGTTAACTCTCAATGAAAGAATTTTAGTGGAAGGGATGTACGAAAGAAATGTACCTCCTCGTGATATTCTTGGCAACCTCCAACATGTAAACTCGGAAAATTGTTCGAATTTGAGAACAATCTACAACGCCACCTCTAAAGCAAAGAGAATCAAATGGCAAGGTAGGTCCGATCTTCAACAAAAACTTTTTGAAGCTTTGAAAGACAAATTCACTTGTTACTTCGAGGAGGACGCGGACCACAAAGTGACCCACATGTTTGTTGCTCATCCGGAATTCATAAAATTGGCGCGGTGCAATCACCAAGTTCTATTGTTAGATTGTACTTATAAAACCAATAAGTATCGTCTACCTCTTTTGCATTTCGTTGGTCAAACTTCTACAAAGCAACCTTTTACCATCGGCTTTTGTTATATGATGGACGAGACCGAGGAAAGCTATGTTTGGGCATTGCAACAATTGAAGTATATATACCATGAAGATCATTATCCGGGTGTCATCATTACCGACAAAGAGCAAGCCTTAATGAATGCGATCAATAGTGTTTTTCCGGATGATCACAACATGCTTTGCACTTTTCACGCATGGAATAGCGTACAAGTAAAGTGCAAGCCTCTTATCGCACCAACAATGAAAGAAGAGTACATCAAAGCTAAGAAACTACCGGAAGCGAAAATGAAAGAAAGGTTAGAGGAGTTGAAAAAATTGGAAGAGTTCAACAAAGATGAATGGGCAAAACTCTTGGTACAATGGGATGATATAGTTTGGGCACTCACAATCAAGGAATATGAAGAGAAGGCAAGTGAGATGTTGAGCTATTGGAGTCGTATCCCCGAAGTTAAAAGGTACTTAAAGGAGGAATGGTTTGTCCCTCATAGGCATCGGTTTGTCGCGGCTTTCACCAATCAACGCAAGCACTACAAGAACCAAGCAACAAGTTCCGTGGAGTCTTGTCACGGCCGGTTCAAAAAAAAACTTTTAAATGGTGATGGTGGATTTGTTAAGGTTTACAATGCCATGAAAAGGTATTTTAAACATCTTTTAGATACGATTAAGGGAGCTTTTGAACATAATCGAATGAATATGCACACCAAGTACCTTAACGAACCTTGTCTCGAAGGAATCACCCATTTTGTGTCCCATTGGGCTATCGAGGAAGTCATGAAGGAACGAGAGAAATATCGTAACGGTGAATTCGACCCCAATGTGTGTATTTGTCCCAACATGTCATCCATGGGACTCCCATGTTGCCATAGATTTGCGACTTTCACGGATGGTGTGGTCCCAATTGGCGAGATCGATCCATTTTGGAGGCAACTTTCATTCCAAGAACAAGTCTTCGACAACGATTTTGGGGGAGAGTATAATGAGACATATGAATATGAAGCAACGAGGGAGTATTGGAAGGACATGAATGTGGGACAAAGGCAATCTTGGTGCGCACGGTATCGAAAATGGGCTCATGCACACACTAGATGTGATCTTTTTGAACCGGATAAGAAGAAGGATGTTAGGGGTAGGCCTAACACCAAGGTTACAAAGAGAGTTGCTCGTGCGAATGCAAGAGAGAGAAATATTGCGTCAAAGACAAGAGACCCCTCGGGCTTTGAGTTGATGAACCAACGAGAGAGTGAAGACTTCGAGATGATGAAGAACTTGGAGGAGGTAAAAGGTTTAGACGACATGGAATGCACCCTTCAAGCATTTGTCAACAAAAACAAACGTAAACGACCTCCAACGGGAAAAACTTCAACAAGTCGTCAACCCAATGTGAAGGAGATTCCAACGGTTGCCACTCCAACAAAAGGGAATGTGAAGGATAAAGATGTGATGGGCAAAGGCAAGGGTGTGGCAACATCCCCCGAACAAACAATAGTAAGGCTACCAATCAAAGTTTATAAGAGGAAAAGCACCCCGGTAGTGAAGAAGAGGAGCACCCCGGATGTGGTTGTTGAAGAGCTTGACAATAGGAGGGTTTTAAAGCATGGGAAGGAGGTACGTCGCGAACCTTGTGGTAACTTTAGAACCCCTTTGGATGAACATGGAAACATTCATAGGCCTTACCACATGATTTATTATGAGTGGATGGAGCAACTTCCATCTATAATTCATGACTACATAATCTCCATGGAAGATGTAGAGGGCGATGGAAATTGTGGTTACCATGTTACATCGGAACAACTAGGACCCTTTCCCGCGGTGAACCAACCCACCTATGTTAGGATGTTGTTGTATGCAAGATTAAATAGAGAGCCGGAAGTTTACTACTATTTGTTGTCGGGTCCCGGGGACGACAATGATAGACTAGAGGCAATGAATAGGAGACTCATCGGGGAAGGTGATCTTATGTCAAGGGGAAATTGGATGGCATTTCCGGAATGCGGGCACTTGATTGCCGATGAATTCAAATGCGTTGTTCACTACTTCTCCCGTGGTGGTAATAACACGTACACTCCCCGCTATGCGAGGTATAGTCAAGAACATGGAGATCTTGGCAAGCCTCGCCGTCTTGTGATTGCACAAATTGGAGGATGTCATTTCATAGGGCTTAAGTTAGAAGATGGTTGCCCATTACCACCGTTGTCCCCTACAACGTTGAACAAAGAGATAGCTAGGGATTGGTGTGGACAATACGAGACAGAAATGAACACTTGGGATGCAATAAAAGCGTCGCAAAGAGCCCAACAACCACAAGAACCGTTGAGAGATTTGGATGAAGAGGAAAAAGAAGCTTGAAGATGTTGGTGATACATGTTTTTTGTTAGTGATACGTGTTTTTTGTTGTGTTTTTTGTTGTTTTTTTTGTTGAAACATGATGATGAATGTATTTTGGATTATTTTGGCAAACACTTCACTTTTTGGAGTTATGTTTTATGAAATTCCACTTACTTACGGCTTAAATCCAGATGATTTCAGTAGCCGTAACTCGACTTACGTCTGGGAAAGTGTAGTCGTAACTTTACTTACGGCTGGTACCAGGGTAAATTCAGTAGCCGTAAGTACTCCTGTAACTATAAAAAAATACTAATTTTCAACATACATAGATGCCTTACATATTATTTTTTACCACATAGATGCCTTACATATTGATTTTTACCACCATCACGACTTACTTATATCAAGTCACCATTGCTACCGTTAAGTTTCACAAAAAACTTCCTACGTTGCCTATAATGAGCTTCATATTTGAACTCCTTTTTGTGCCATCGAGTCCATTCCCTTAGAGCCCTCTTGACAATGTCTTCATCGGTTTCACCCTCAAAACGGCAACATCGGTTGATGAATGCCACTAGTTTCATGAATTCACGAACCCGTCTTTGAATTTTAGACCATCGCAGCATCAGCACAACCCTTTTGCGCGTCATCGGATTTTTGGTTTCTGTCCAAACATCCTGTGTAATGTCCCACCAGGTTTCAGGAGGCAAGCCCCACTCCAAGTTTCCCTTGAAAGCCTTAAATTGCTCTTTCGTCGGATAGTGAATGATATAGTTTGCGCAAAGACAAGCATCTTCCTTCTGTGTAAACTTTGAACCAGCAACAGTTCGGTGAGCCATTATTTCAGTTGGTGCAACCACGACACTTGAGTCTGGTACTCTGAAGCGCAAAATATGGCAGAGAAATGTGAGAAAATTGGTTGTCAGTGTAAGTTACGGCTGCTAATCCAAATAGATATGCAGCCGTAACTCAACTTACGGCTTATAAGTTTGCACTTACGGCTTGTAACTTTGCGACAAAAAAAATTTTAATTACAGAAACTTACGGCTAGTAACTAAAGTATCGGTATTAGCCGTAAGTAAGTTACGGCTAGTAAACTGAACTTACGGCTTGGATCTGAAGCTTTAATGGCTTACCTAACAAACTACTTACGGCTAGCTGTTCTTCAGATGCGAGACGTAAATAGGACTTACGGCTCTAATAGCCAGCCGTAAGTAGTTCTGGAACTCGAGTTTCGATTTTCATGGAGTGAATCTTACCTAGTTTTAGCACCAAAATCAATAACAAAAGAGTGGGTTTGGATGCTTACCTTTGCTGCTCCATTGTTGCATCAGTTTTGGTTCCATCCATGATCAAAAACTCGAAAATGAGAAAATGTGGAGAGGAAATGGGGAAGAAAAGAGAGGAGAAGAGAGGGGAGAAATTTTGATGTTTTGTTTGTTAGGTTTTGATTTTTTTTGTGTGGGATATAAGTATTTATGTTTGTAATTAGGGTGGGTAAATTTGGGTAAAAATTAGTATAAATTAGTATAAGGTTAACTTAGTCATTTCACGTTTTTTTTACACCCCCTTATAATTCGTGGGGACATTTGAAGTAAATAGTGCAGGGGCTTCAAAAAAAATCAAAAAACTGAAGCCCCTGAATCACTTTTCAATTTTTTATGTTGTTTTGTTTGTACATCCTAAAAATTGTTACAATCGCATAACCGGCCGGCTATAATGCTTCCCGCACAACCACATTGTTAAACAGAAATATGAAATCAAGGTTGAAAAATGAATGACGTTTATAGCCCAGTAGGATTTGCAAAAATTTCTATTATTTCAGGTATTTAGTCGGTAAACTGATTTGAACGGAGGAGGGTAAATGGGATAATAAAACTAACCACTCTTGAGGTGACCAACAAATCGCTTTTGCAACTCACATTTGTTTGGACCTTTACACCGAATCTACACTTTAAGGCTTTAAGCAAAGGGTGTAATATCTATGAGCTTTGCTGCTCTATCTTTGAACCTGCAATTATAGGTTCTCAAATCCCAGCACAAAGCAAGAACAAATATAAATCGGCATACTCAAATTAATTAATTACAAATACCTATCATCGATATTATTCTATGGACATCCTCACTCTATTGAATTTTCATTTTGATAGTAAAACAATATATACTTTGCTAATTTTATTTTAATTAAAATAAAAAGAAAATAATAGTACAAATTCTGTTTTATTTGGAGCAAAAGGTAAAAGAAAAAAAATAAGTTACATAGGTGAACAACTAAACACAAATTCCCAAACACAAAATTAAGAATAATATTTCATTGTGTTGTGAATACTGTAATCTATGGAAGATAAGTTGGTTGGATCCCCTTAGTGTAAATTGTCTTTTTGTATTCATGTACAGAAGAATTACTTTTTCAATCTCCAAGTGTGAAGGCTCATATTTAGAAATTTTTAGTACAGTCGGGTCCAACTTGGACGTGCATCAACTATTCTGATAGTTGTAGCAGACACCATGCCGAACACAATGACACCATCATCCTGCATAACACCGCATACAAAAGAGTACTTGTGTAAGTGTTGATCCTAAAGTCAATGAGCGAATGCAGCAAATTTACTCAAATCAGAGTCAAGGACCAAGAAACCACACCATATCTACACGATAGAAGATGCTTAGTGACTGATAAAATAGTGTAAAGGGAACAACCATTCTAACTAAAATTGGGTTAGTATTCACACACAAAACCACACATACTTCTAAAGCAGGGAGATTAGGTGTATGAATACTAATCTAGTTTAGCTATAGTTCCACTTGAAAGTCCAACCTTTATATGTACATTGTACTCATTGTTTTTGTGATATGGACTTTCTGCAAAAGTCGAGATATATGATCTCAAGGGATGAGAAACTTGTACTGTGTCAAAAACGAATATTTTGAAAAACAAAGCTAAACTATATACATACAAAAAAAAAACGACATATGTGGATAAATACCTTTACATTACTCCAATAAGTATAGAAAGCCGACGTGCTTCCTGATGCCAATTACATTACTTTCGAGTTTCGAGCGTTTTACTGATGTAAGTTAGTTCTAAAAACAACTACATCATTACTCCAATAAGTTTAGAAAGCCGACGTGCTTCCTGACTTCTTCATCCTTCTAAAAACATTAATATACACATGAAATTGTCAAACTCTACCTTCTAGAAAACACTATAAGCACAAAAATCAGATTCAAAACATGAACCTGGAAATAGAGTGAGAAAGGTTTTCAGAAGAGACATTTGAAGGAGGGCAAGATAATAACAGAGTAAATGGATGGAAACAATCTGATTTAAGAGAAACAATAACCGACTTATGATAATCTAAACAGTAAGGAAGCAATTGTGTATCTCGATAAACATCGATAAACATTAAGGTTGAACAGACACAATGTAAACATATTAGATGTCTAGTTAAGGCTCTATAAAGAAACGTGACATAGAACAATTTAATTAGTATCAAACATATTTTAACTTGAAAAAATTGGTGAGCCGAATATGAAAAGTAGCTTGAGAACAATCAAGAGCAGTAGAAAAGATAACTAACCAAGCAAGAGTAACCAAATGCAAATGCTTTGGTATTAATAAAGTAATTTTCACCCTCTTACGGACCCCCTTAAGGTGATACGCTAAAGTAAACCCATTTAACCAACTCGTATTTGAAGAAAAGAACAAATTTTTAAAAAACAGAGGGGTATACAGGTGGATATAAACTCATCTCGTATGAACAGACTGTTTTACGAAAGGGATATAGTATACCTCTCTTTCAGCAGCAGTATGTTGTTGTGCTTTAGAAAATCAAAGTATTTTGTGAGTTTAGCAGAGATGATCGTTAGCCTACATTTGAGTAAGGTGTAGGACCTGATATTTATTTGTTATCAACATAGACATTATTGATCAGCTGAGGTTTTGGGAATGTTACTTGTACTTGATATTGCATCAGAAAAGATTAAATGTTTCTGAAGCTGGTATGGACATGTGTGGGTATAACTGACCACTGGTAACCTGAAGGAAGGACAGATATTCCTACATTAGCCTCAACACACAACATATGTTTGTATTCATCATTCCCAATATCAGCCATAGCATTGCCTTTTGCCTCAAGGATTCCGCACCACTGTAAGAAAGCAAAGAAAAATTTAACTGATCAGATTGATTTCTCTACACTATTCCTCAAATAACAGGTGCATTATATTCACCTGCATGCGGAAGTCCATCCGATCTCTTCTTCTCAAGTTCAAGAATTACAACATACTGATAAACATGTTATCCACATTTAGCACATAAAAGGATGTAACTGAACAAAAGATAACATAAACTCGAACTAAAACTGAGAGAAGGAAACATAGGTAACTCATCATTTTATCAGAACCAATTGTACATATGTAGTCCATATTTCAGTGGTTACCTCAAAAATCGTGGACGCTCTTTTATGGGGTCCATATGTAGACATGATATCGAGTTTAATTAATCGCTCAAGGAAGCACTGGGTAAATGGTAATGTGGAAGGAGAATAATGATAAAGAATACTCTCGACATAGAAGTGAAGGCAGTACACATTTATATCCCCATATAACTGGTTAATGCTTCTGCCTTGCATGCGGTCAACTATTTTTAAGTACCATTGCCTCATATTGTTGTCCCAAGGATAGTCTCCCCACGTTTGTGTATGCCATTTAAAGACGGTGTCAACAGAACAGTATTTTGGGCTTAGAAACTCCTGTATCTACCCTACAGAAGCCACCAACCACTGCACATCACAATATGTTCAATCATACACATAACTGTGCCATGAATTAGGTGTTGTTATAGATCCCAAAACAACTTATTCGGACTGTCAGACTACAACTGTAAGCACTACCTCTTCTATTTGTGAAAAAATAATACTGTCAGTCCTAAGAACTTTTACTTCTGCTTCTAGTTGTTCAATCATAACTAAATAAAACTACATTACTGATTTCATTTCAGGCTCTTCAACAGAGCCTAGGATGAAACACTTGGAGTTTCATATCAAGGACGATGTATATTGTATACAGGTCTGAAGATATAAAATAGAGAGATTATTACTAACCTCCATGTCATGTGCAATGTTCATGCCCTTTCCATTCCTGGAGTTCATCTAGTCGGGGCTTCTTATACCTTCCTGCGAACACATCATGAAAAATAAATTATTCCATCTTACAATTTGTTGAAAGGCTGAGCTGCTTGCTCCAATGTTGTGTAAGATATAGAAAATTTTCACTCTTGCTGTAGGCTATTGTAGACTTGGCTTTTCTAGGATGTATCGTAAGAGTATTTGGCATTCTCTCTTCCTACATGCTAAATGAGCTATAACATTTTTATCTTTCCTAGGGTGGAATTAATGTTGTCATTAATTGTTTGTATATCTTTCCAAGTCAAATTACTCACATAAGCAACAATAACCAATTTGGCTTACCGTGGATTGATCTCACTCCACGCTTCCCCTGTTTTTGCCTTCTTTGTTGTGCGAGTCTTTGCCTCTGTCAACAGATTTTGATACGTTAGTTTTAAAAATCAGTACTATTCCAAGATCTAACAAAGGAAGAGAAGAATGACAGAGTATTCGAGAAAACAGTCACTTACACTTGTGCTCGTTTCCCAATGTAATAGTTTCATTCTGTGGCTGGTGGTTTGAGTTGCTAAGTTGCAAATAATTTTACTTTTCCTTATCATTGGCCATGTGCTAAAAGTAAATACCGACTCAAAAATGCGCCTCCAACATAGACTTTCGACTTTCACCTAGTTACAAAATTGATGAAGAAATATACTGGACCGTCGTAAATGTTCCTGCAGCAAAAACTTTAAGTTAATTGATAATTGGCGGCAGCCAAATTTCCCCATAAAAGAATTTAGGATAAAAAGAAAACGAAATACAATCAGTCCTTCAAGGAACATTCTTTTTAGGATTTGAAACCCATTCCAATTCATTTATGGTGATCATACAGTTCTACCCAAGAGGGAAAAAAACATACAGGGAAAGAAAATCATAATCATCGCAGACAATGAATTATAGCAGATGACATAAACCAAATCCACTCTCCGGACTACCCTCTTCTCACCTATAGAACCAAGAAGATAAAAAAAATCAGCACCGAAATACAACATTCAGAATTCAAATAAACTGAGCATCAATATCTGATCAAATACACAAAACAATGATCAATATCATAAATCAAAGAGAGAGAGAGAGTCATGTACTGCCTCCATATATGCGATAATTATACTGCCCCGGAATTGCAGATAAGCCTTTGCACAACGATCTTCCCACCATGCACCACAGTTTGTTGCCATTTTGAGGATTTACGAATCTGCGCAGTAAATCATCATATTGAGTACTTACACTAACAAAATACAAAATAAGAGTACCCAAAGGAAATCGAAAAACCACAGATATAGAAACTAAGGTGGAAATTGGAAAACGAAGGTAATTCAAATACAAATCCTAATGACCCAAAGTGAATGCTGATCAGTATCTAATGTCCGGTAGCCGCTAGATCAACCAAAAAACAAAGAATAAATTGAATCTGAAAGGGGAAAAACAGGAAAAAAATAAAAATCGGGTGAGGTAGCAAAACCACAACGGTTTATTTCAATAACAACGTTAGGTTTACTACATGGCAACGAACAATCTAATCAATCACACACAGATTGCTTAAAATAAAATTTGGAAAACAATGAAATTAGGAAGAGGAACTTACATACAGTGCGGGTTTATTTGATGCTTCATCGGAATTTAATAACACAATTTATAGTGAGAAATGCATTGAAAGCATGCGTTTTTTTAGAAGACTTAATTGCAAAAATTGATTGGAGAAACTAAGAAGATAGATCGTTAATAAGAAGAATATACGATAAAGCCATGGAAGTTTAAATTGGTTGTTTTAATTAGAAAAGTCCCAAGATCGGTTACATATTGGAAAAGTGGGGAGGAAAGAAAGCAATTAAACATAGGGAGGAATTAAAACCACGCTAACGTGGACTGTGAAGAATCAGAAGCGTTGGATCAAATACACTTTCCTAGAGTACTACACTGGGAGGGATGGAGAGATCCTGACCACCACTAAAACAAACTGGAATGTATC
>JAJJMA010024159.1:0-18049 GCA_023529015.1 Papaver nudicaule
CAAACCCATGTCAATGGTACCTTTTAGGCATCTAAAGATATTCTTGATATCATTCCAAAGACTTTGCGTTGGCGCTAAGCTATATCTAGCTGACAAGTTCATTGAGAACGAGATATTTGGTCGAGTACATTGTGTCAAGTACAATAATGCACCTATTGCACTTAGATAGGGATATTCAGTTCCCAACACATTGTCGTCACCTTTCTTTGGACGAAATTGATATTAATGTACATTTAAACTTCAACCAATCATGGGAGTGCTAGCCGGATGCACATTGTCCATATTAAATTGCCTGGGTACCTTTTGGACATATGCAGGCTGGTGGATTAGTATTCCACAAACTCGATGTTCTAGTTTAAATCGTAGACACATCCGAGTTTTTCCAAGATCTTTCATCTCAAATTCGGATTTCAAATAGCTCGTGGTTTATGAAACTTCGTCAATAGTGCCTACCATGTTCATATCGTAGACAACGACAGCCAAATCCGGAACTTGTTTTCTTTATAAATACGCAGGGGTACATTAACTAATATCCCTTCCCAATCAAATAATCACTTAGACGGGTATACCACATCCGCCCGGATTGTTTTAATCCCTAAAGTGAGCGTTTCAATTGAATTTCAAACGCACTCCGTGGTTTAGAGTTACTTGATTTGGGAATGTAAGGTCATATGACACTTTCATAAATATCTTTGAATTAAGATCCCCATAGAGATATGATATAACCAAATTAATAAACTGAATTTCAAGTCTTTCTGAGACTAGTAAAAACTTTATGAGCGATCCAGGGGTTTGTGAGAAACCTCGCGCCACAAGGAGAGTCTTTGTATTTTGAGACTTCATTATTCTCACTACGCGTTGTGACAAATAATCATATATGTCCCTCAGGATTTACACTTGGTGGTTAGCACTACCATACCCAATACATGTATATTTGTCAAACTTAGTTCTTCCTGGATTGGGTAGGCCAATATGCTTTATTTAATCAACATAAAGCATGGTTCGATCTCATCGTACTCTACTTCTGGAGCAACTATGTATGAATTATATCATATTATGCATGCATGATCTTTTCCTTGACTCATGTGCATTCTCATAATCCAACGGGATTTCATTGTTCTTTAGAACCAAATACCTGTATATTTGTCAAACTTAGTTCTTCCTGGATTGCGTAGGCCAATATACTTTATTTAATCAACATAAAGCATGGTTCGATCTCATCGTGCTCTACTTCTGGAGTAACTATGTATGAATTATATCATCACTATGCATGCACGATCCTTTCCTTGACTCATGTGCATTCTCATAATCCAACGGGATTTCATTCTTCTCTAGAATCATTAAAACTTCGGAGCGTCCTCCAGTTTGATTCATGGACATATTTAGAGACAATCTTATGAGATGATTTCAGATGACATAAATAGTAAGATTGTGCCATACTCAACCACTTTCTTTCTAGGTAAGTATTAATCGAACCTGGTGGTCTCTCCAACATCCTTGATGGAGCCACGGCCTCAACCACACTTCCACAAAGTGTAGTTGCAACACCCTAATTTATGGTGCATATCCTTAGTTAAGGATTTCTAACCTTGCAGGCACGTTTGCAGTTGGTATGTGTGATCTCGTCACTTTAGCGATATCAGTAAATGCACCAGGCAATTGAAACAGTCATATTCTGAATATCGATATTTCGTTTCACTTCATTTTGACATCGTGAAGTGCGGGGATCAAGATGAGACATGTGGGTAACACACCATGACAATTCCTGTCGTTCCCATAGGAAATCCTTTTCCTTACGTCCCCCTAACGACGGGAAGGTTGTCTCATCAAAGTGACAATCTGCAAATCTAGTGGTAAAGAGATCGCCTGTCAAAGGTTCAAATTAGCGGACCAACATAAATATTTATTCGTCTTTATTCACCCATCTTAGTACGTTGTGGGGGCGAATAGGCACATATACCGCACAACCAAAAATGCGCAAATATGTGTAAATACAAAATATCAGGCTCATATCCAGTTACCAACTGGTACGCATGAAATGGTTGGCTAGCAGTGGGTATAAAGCGAATAAGTAAGGCTGCATGCAATATGACGTACCCTTAAGCAGTAACAGGCATGTTGTAGCGCATAACCAGTGCCCTAGCTATCATCCAGACCTTTTGATGGTTGCTTCTGCGAGACCATTTTGAGTTTTTATAGGGTACAAAATGCTCTATGTCAATTTCATTGGACATAAAAAAAAATCATCAAATCCTTTATATGTGAATTCTCCAGCATTGTCAAGTCTGATAGACTTAATTAGATAATCAGGGTGGTGATCCCTTAAATGTATAGTATATACTGGGAGCATTGCAAATGCAGCATTTCTTGTGGACAAAAGAATCAACCAGAACCATAAAATACATGAATGGTCCGCACTCTGGCAGTATAGGTCCACAAATATCACCTTGTATTTTTCGTAAAAATGGAATGTTTTCTTTGATATCTTTAGCATAGAATGGTCTCGATCCTGTTTTTGTTAAAAATTTGAGTGATGTGCCTTCGACAAGGACAACAACTAAAATGGGAGAAAACACCCTTCAATTACTTTAGAAGGTGAAGGTTGCACATTACTTACTTTAGGAGGCAAAAATTGTGCATAAGTTACTTTAGATAGCACAATGTTCTCTGCATTATAACAATATTTTGTCCCATTTATTCTAGAAAATGGATGTCTGTGTGAGTTCTTTTAAAAACACAGATCTTTATATAACGACTTGGGTGCCCCCAATCGGTCGTGCCAAAGCTTGTAAGAGTCATTTTTCAACAGTTCATTGTTGGCAACAACATGGGATTCGACAATCCTAATCGTAGTGGTGCACAAACCACTAGAGTGAGTCATTAACTTCTCTAAAATGCGTTTCTTTGCATTAGAGATAAATATCATTCAATTCCATTTTCGCAGTTGGTTTTCGGAGGATAGTTGCTTGCATGGATATCCTTGAAACTCAACAAGGTGCAATTTAGCTCTTGGTGCATATAGAGCTTCTGTGACTTAATCGTTGTGCTATTTGACAACGAGAACTGAGCATTACTTCGCTCAATTATCACTTGAAATGATTCAATCATTGTAGTCACAGAGGTATTGTAAGGAATTAATTCAACTAACAGTTGTCTATTTCTTAAGATAGTGTTGGTGGTTCTACTATCAGCTAGACATTTAAATTGTACATATAACATTGATCGAAAATAAACAACTAATATGTACAAATAGTAACCAAGCACATGATATCAGAAAAAGTCAACATATGAGGGAAGCAAGCAATTCATACAGTTACCTGAATAATCAACCGAGTGTTTACTATAATCAGTGCTTCAGGTAGGAAAGATTTGTATCTCGTACAAAACTAATGTAGGCAAAAAAAGTTGCAGTCCAATAGTGGTAGCCCAAAAACTAAACTACTGGAGGCCATACTACGAAAATATTGAATACCTTTCTATTAACATAAAGGGCTCGTAATAAACGGTAGGTACAACGGGAAGCCCTGCTTTGACCGTAAAATATTGGAAGCCTTGCTACAAACAAAGTATGTGGGCACAACAACTGTAACATAATGGAGATCCATTTGAACGTACAAACTAGCCTAATAGGGTGAGCTTGTGTACAAGTGAGCATAGATCCTACATGCCATTTGGACTGAACCGATGGGTTGTAACAATAGTCTGTGGAAAGCTCATACTAACCACTACGAGAACTTGTTAGGTATAGAAACTCGAGATGGACTACTACGTGTAGGTCTGGTAGGATCGAATTACTATACGGGGATCTAGAATGATCGACTACTCTCATAACAGACTTGCAAACCAAAGCATGGTGACAGACTAGCCAGTCAAATCAAAGCCTAGCATGGTATAATAGACTAGCAAACCAAAGTATGGTGTAACAGGCTATAGCAAATCAAATCAATGCCTAACATGGAATAATAGACTAGTAAACCAAAACATGGTGTAATATACTAGCAAATCAAATCAAAGGCAAGCATGGTAGACACAATTTGTACACCAAAAGGTTTCACACACAGCATAAAATGAAATGCTTAAGTCAACCTAGTAGTCAAGTTTCTATGTTCAACTACATGCATGCATGTTCCACTAATTCTCAGGTAGGCTTGGTTTACCTTAACAAAATATACCTCAGACATAGTTAAACTAGTCTTCTCGGTACTAGGCTAAGGTTTGTGGTGGTTCGGCTGATAACGCCCAATGGGTTCAGTTTACTGACCACGGATTTTCCTTAAAATCGGACACGGACGATGCCAGATGGAGTGCAAAAATGCACAAGCTCATGCTTATATTAGAAAAATAAAAGCAAAATATATACAAAGAAAAATATAAAAAATAATAATATAAAAACCATAAAAAACAATCATAATTTGATGGCCATAATAACATCCGTGGCCGAGAGTCTACAAACATGCCTTGCAGGTGGGTGTAACGAACATCCATGAGATGAGATTTGTTTGATACGGCCCCTAAGTATCACATGGTTCTACTTTCATATAGACAACCGGAATGGAACCACACTTGGAACAGGACAGGACAGGAACATGAATCGGTACAAGAGTCGGTTCTGGCTAACTCAACTCGGCACAGGACAGGGCCAAAATTGAAATCGGTCCTGGCTAATCAGTAATAAGTTCTGGGCTTTAGCTAGCGTAGGGTAACAGTTAGGCCCAATACAGCTTATGCTTTCCTTGAACTAGGGCTTGGGCGGAATAAAGTGCTAAGGCGATATCCACGGATTCTATGGTGCACAACGGGTTCATGCTAGGTGTCACACCCTTAAATGCAGGCCTTCAAAACCTTGCAATTTACTTAAGGATTAACCCGACAATACTAGTGGTTCTCATGAATCAGGTTTCACCCAATAGTATTCAGCCTTATATGATTGTGCCAACACAATCAGCCTTACCAAACTCGAGCTTTGCAACGGAAGTTTTCTTATTTCTTTCTTGTTTGTCCTCTCTTGATCATAAGCAACCCATATTACTTACAATTTCTGCCACCATCAAATCACGGATAAACAATGCAATGAACACTAATGTATGTAACAATAAACTCTTATTATTGCTTCAAAGGGAAAGTACAACCAAAACAGGCCATCTTGGCCTTGGCTTACAGAATACACTCTGTTTTTATGCCTTACACTCAATAGAAAGCCTGACTTAACTCTCTACTCTGTTTTCTCTCGCTCCCCTTGCCTATACTAAGCATAACTCGCTTATATACCAAGGAAATAACTGACCATCTCGTGCACAATACATGCACATGCTTTGGACAGGCCATTTGTCCAAAGTAACCGTCAATAACTGACTAAAGTGGCTTATAACTGACCAGTTCCTAGCAACCTTGGCCAACAGCTCTACATCTGTCCCTTATGGTTACTCGTCCTTCATCTAGGCCACAAATCCACACTATAACCGTTACATCTCGTCTCCA
The DNA here is from genome assembly GCA_023529015.1 of Papaver nudicaule. Taxonomy (NCBI): domain Eukaryota; kingdom Viridiplantae; phylum Streptophyta; class Magnoliopsida; order Ranunculales; family Papaveraceae; genus Papaver; species Papaver nudicaule. The sequence continues at coordinate 5,479 of JAJJMA010024159.1, forward strand.
TACTTTGGCCATACGTACCAAGCCATAACTTGACTTGTAACCGTCGCCTTGGGCCAATTCGCACCAACACCGCATCACTAAGATTCACAGCTCACTTGGCCTTGGCCTTTACTCTTTAGGACGCATATGCTAGAGTAAAGCCATGCCATTATGCCTACATTGCTGCTGTCAACTCGCTCCAAGCACTACACGCATCTTTGGCTAAGTACTTTGACAATGGTGATGCATGCCACATGCATCACCAACTTCGCATATACTGTCCAAGCCTTGGTCATGTCCTTGGATAAGTACTTAGGCCATCTCATAGCCTATGTCAAGTTCTTTGCATATCCCTTGAGCTGGGAAAACTCATGCTCTCGGACTCATGTCAACACGCTGTCACTTGGTGCATGCACATTGGCCTACTATTGCCTATGCCATGAAGCTTTATTTGTCGGATGATTGTCGCTTCATTGCTGGGACAATGTTAGGGACGGTAATAAACCTCGCCCACCCACTTTGTTCATCGTCCTCGATGAACGCAATCAAGTAAACTTCTGTACTCGATCAAACCATCACTGCTTACACCATGTCAGGACTTCCTGATACTCAACATGCAAGTTGGTTTAAATGTGTGTCCATGCCAACTGCCTTGCTTAAGTCTGTAGCAGCATCACTTAGTTTGTTGCCTTGTCATCGATCTCATATGCTTGAGCCTTGCTTTGACGTCGTGCACTACGCCTTCGCTGTAACTCTAGTTATGCATCAATACCCAAGTGCTAAATTTGCAATTCGTCTTGGCCAAACTTCTTTACATTAGCCTTGAATCGCCTAAGTGTCATATGTGCCTAAGTGTACACAATTTTGACACAAGGCCAGCATTGTTCAGTCTTTACTGTCCACCATGCAGCCTTCTTTCCATTTGATCATTCATGATCATGGCCTTAGTCTCATGCCTTCAAACTCTGACTTTGGTTGCATCCTACAACCAACCAGGACTTATATGCGACTTGGCCTTCGCATTTCAACCAGTTTTGTTGACTCATTCCTTAGATGAATTCTTCCATGGCCCTCCGTCAATCTTCGCATAGAATGCATAATGGTTTTTGCATATCCATAATACACTCTATTGTTGAAAACATACTCAAGAACTCGCTTCCTTGAATGTGGTGGCCAAGTATAAGCATTATACTTGCTCCAACTGTTATGCGCTTAGCACATTTCCATGTGCCAATTTCGACTCGACTCGCCTAAAGCAAACTGTTTGAGTTGCATAGCTTAATAGCTTAAGCTATGGCTAACTTTCTTTAGACATTTCATTTGGCCAACTCATTTGACCGTCCATTGCGCTTTTCCTTCAAAGCCAATACGTCTCCTAATACTCCTTTGAACTGCAGCGCCATTTTGCCTTTGGATATAGTGTGCTTTTCCAAGGCCATGAGTTCTCCCTAACTCATGTATATTGACAGAATGACTTCTTACTTGTTGTATTGCTTGCACCGTTGATGCCCATCTGCTGTCGTGCATTATTTTGCAATTCCCCTAAACAACAATATCATTTCGTCAACCCGAACTCTTGTTCCATGCTTTGCTTATTAGCTTCTATCTGGCCATTGCATATCTTAGGCTTAATATGCTGCATAACACTTTCCCCATGAACTAGTTTTACTTCGAAAATAAAGAGGCAAGGCTTTATAAACTAAAACACCTTCATTCATTGCTACTCTTATACAACCAGAAACTTGTACCATTACATGATGATCCAACATGATCATTTTGAAAGCTAAAACTTCTTTAACAAAGAAAATTTCTTACACCAAAAGCAAAGTCTATACAAACTTGAAGACTCAAATAAAAGTCTGTACAGCCAACTCTACACACAGAGTTTGTATTAACCAACAACAAAGACTAAATAAACAAGGCCAGAAAACACCCATACTTCCTTCCTTTGTGTTGCCTAAGGAGACAGCAACACACTTCTTAGTCTTGGCTTAGTCTCTTCTACGATTAAAGCGAGATACTACCTCACTGCGAGGTCTTTTCCTTGCACCTTCACTTTGTTCACCTCGAGTCTTACTGGAATGATCCCCATAATCATCCCTACTTGGTCCAATAAGTTTCGCCTTGAGTGGATAGCTCTTTGCAAAATGCATACCCTTGCAAATGAAACATCCCTTGTACTTCCGGGACGTAGGGAATGACATCTCATCTGCTGGCTCATCATATCTGTTGCTGTCATCAGATTTGGCCTTGCTTTTAGCCTTGCCACCAGATCCGTGAGAATCTGTCGCTAGCGTATAATCAGCAAGGTTCCTGGCCACCTCTATGGCCTCGTCAACGTGCTGCACTTTGCATATCCTAAGTTCTGCATTAACCCATGCTCTTGCACCTGACATAAATTGGAACATTTGATCTTCTTTACTCATTCCGCGTACTTGTTGCAACCATGAAGAGAAGCTATCAGCATAGGTCTGTGGTGTATCCGTCATGGTCAGCCTACGTAAGTTTTCTCTTGCATACCAAGCATCATTGCTTGGCCAAAATTGACCTCTCAATCATTCTTTTATGTCGTCCCACGACAATGGCTTAGAAAATCCAGCGGCTTCTTCTTCTTGCAGCATGGTTCTCCACCAAATTTTGGCATCACCTCCAAGGTATGTACCTACGAGAGTCGGCATTTCTTCTCCTTTGATTCCATTAGCTTCAAAGTATGCCTCAGCGTCATACAAGAAGTTCTCAACTTCTCTAGCATTCTTGGAACCCATGTACATTTTTGGTTCTTGGACTCGAGTATTATTCTCCTCGATTACATTTGCCCCTGCAAATGCTCCAACATTGATAGCTTTGTGAAGACTTGTCATCTCCTCGAACATTTTCTTCACATGCTCCGTTAGTATGGACTTGGCATCACTAAATTGACCCTTCAATCCAGTAACTTCGTTACTAGTTTCCCAACCTGACAATGTGGCATTAGAAATTATGTCTTCCAACGACCCAACCCTTTCATCAAATGTTGTAAACCAGTCCGACGTTCTTCCTTCAAGTAAGTCTAGCCTTTGTTTTTCTTCAGAAATAACAGGAATATCTATAGCATCAACACCAATTTTCATGGCCATCTCGTTAATGCCATACTCCTCTAGTTGATCAAACGTACCCGGTAGTTCTTCGTTGATCAAATCACCATTAGAACCCATTCTAATGCAATTTCTCTGAGATAAAACGTAGCACTTGCTTGTTCACAGGAAAATAGCTTAAGAGAGAAAGAAATACTTGTGTATTATCCAACAAATACACTGACTATGTACCAAACACAGCCAAAAACAGCCAAAAACAGAGCCAAAACCGAACTGTCACACCCTTAAATGCAGGCCTTCAACCTTGCAATTTACTTAAGGCTTGACCCGGCAATACTAGTGGTTCTCGTGAATCAGGCTTCACCCAATAGTTCTCAGCCTTATAAGATTGTGCCAACACAATCAGCCTTACCAAACTCGAGCTTTGCAACGGAAGTCTTCTTCTTTCTTTCTTGTTTGTTCTCTCTTGATCATAAGCAACCCATATTACTTACAATTCCTGCCATACCATCAAATCACGGATAAACAATGCAATGAACACCAATGTATGTCACAATAAACTCTTATTATTGCTTCAAAGGGAAAGTACAACCAAAACAGGCCATCTTGGCCTTGGCTAACATAATACACTATGTTTTTATGCCTAACACTCAATAGAAAGCCTGGCTTAACTCTCTAATATATTTTCTCTCGATCCCCTTGTCTATACTAAGCATAACTCGCTTATATACCAAGGAAATAACTGACCAACTCGTGCACAATACATGCACAGGCTTTGGACAGACCATCTGTCCAAAGTAACCGTCAATAACTGACTAAAGTGGCTTGTAACTTACCAGTTCCTAGCAACCTTGACCAACAGCTCTACATCTGTCCCTTATGGTTACTCGTCCTCCATCTAGGCCACAAATCCACTCTATAACCGTTCCATCTCGTCTTCATACTTTGGCCACACGTACCAAGCCAAAACTTGACTTGTAACCGTCGCCTTGGGCCAATTCGCACCAACACCGCATCACTAAGCTTCACAACTCACTTGGCCTTGGCCTTTACTCTTTAGGACGCATATGCTAGAGTAAAGCCATGCCATTATGCCTTAATTGCTGATGTCAACTCGCTCCAAGCACTACACGCATCTTTGGCTAAGTACTTTGACAATGGTGATGCATGCCACATGCATCACCAACTTCGCATATACTGTCCAAGCCTTGGTCATGTCCTTGGATCAGTACTTAGGCCATCTCATAGCCTATGTCAAGTCTTTGCATATCCCTTGAGTTGGGCAAGCTCATGCTCTCGGACTCATGTCAACACACCGTCACTTGGTGCATGCACATTGGCCTACTCCTATGCCATGAAGCTTCATTTGTCGGATGATTGTCGCTTCATTTCAGGGCCAATGTTAGGGACGGTAATACTAGGACATGTTTCCAACTGACCAGCAACGCACCCACCGAGAAGATGGTGTATCAAACGAACATGGATTGAATAACCACTCAATGAAAAACGTTTGTTGTAGCTCATGGTTATCTATAGGAACACGACACCACAGTATACTAAATTCACCCAAACAATAGATGGGTTTGGAATCGAAATCACGATGAAGCTGGGCAGCTGGCAATGGTTTCGTAAACGGACAAAACAGATTTACATGATAAGTTATTGACCGTACAACACAGGTTTATCAGACATTGACCTAACATCATCAAAGCCACTAATACATGTCGCAATCGGTGATTTTAGAGAGATCGTCCAACCATCTGAGAAAGCACAGACATCTTTGGAATCGTAAGCATGGTACGCGACAAACTAACCACGGATTTGGCTGACAAAACAAAACACTCATATTACAATCCATAATATCTAAGCATGTATATTTGGCAGATTAGACAAAAACCATAAACAAATCATAGCAGATAAATCTTTGATCACACATCTCAAAACATATTTGTTTAAGTTTGGGCATACCTCTGTGCGACGAGATTTGATTGAGAAACAGAAAGTTAGATCCCGTGCGGTTACGATCCGACTTAGCTCGTGCTTAGAAAATAAACAAAAGAAAACTTTTGTAGGAAAGTGTTTACGTTACGATTGAAATAACAACAGAAAATAATTTTAAAAATAAATCAAACTTAGCTCTGCAGAAGGTTTCGTGAAGAAAAATTGACCGCTGCTCTAGGGTTAGGACACGTGCTGATAGCGTGTAAAAGTTCAATAGATTGAGAAAAGAGAACATCTTATTGATAGAGATGTTAAGGTTACATAGATATAATATCATTTACATACAAGTAAATGGGAAACCCTATTTCTCTATTGGATCGCACATCCACGGGCCATAAGCCCCACAACATTTCTTTAATTTTAGACGCCGCTGGAAATGCTTATGTTTGTTGTAGGGCTTACGGCCCATGAATGTGCGGTCCAACTAGAGACTTAGGGTTTCCCCTTTGCTTGTATATAAAGGATTACATCTATGTAATGTTATACACTATGAAGCACGGATAGTGATACGAGGACACCGATACGGGGATTCGTCAATTTTAAAAAAATGGGGATACGCGATACAGCGGGATACGTATATATTATAAAATCATTTTTTTCTAATAACAACATTTTAATGAATAAAAGAACACATGAAATAAATGTTATAAATAAAAAGCCTAATAATGCCATAAAATATTAAAAAAGATAAAAACTAGCTAAAACCTCATTCACTCATCATATTATTTTCATCAAAAAGCACCGCTTGTATTATACTATACTATATTATATTGTAATTATATGGATAATTACAATTTTCTATAAATATTTGTATTTTGTTATAAATATATTCCAAGTATCCCTTCTCAAGTATCTCAGAGATATCTCAATGTATCCCTCTACCCTTTTGGTGATTAAAAAAAAAAGGATACGTAAAATGGAGTATCCGATACGTATTTCCAAGTATCCCCAAGTATCCAAACAAGATACGTCGCCGATACGGATACGTCGCCCATTTTGAAGTATCCGTGCTTCATAGGTTATACACATCTATCAATAAGATATCTCTTTTTTCTCCATCTTTCTACTTCTTTACGTTATCATGCACGAAGCCCTAACCCTAGAGCAGCGGCAGATTTTTTTTACGAAGTCTTGCAAAGCTAAGTTTGATTGACTTATTTATTTATATTTTTTTAAAAAAAAATGTTATTGCTTTGCTGTTGTTTACGATCATTAAGTTTGCGGAACGAAATTCTAATTTTTATTTGATTTGATCGATTACCCGGTGTCTTCAAAGTGTTTTCGTGATAATAGTTACTCCATCAGTAGTCACCCGCGTAGCAGGACCTGCTCCTAATTAATGGACCTCCACGTAGTGTTTCCTATATGGTGTAAGTAACAGGTCCGTCTGTTCTTTAACCAACCTTGGTCTTAGTCCTCCGTTACCCATTCGATACATGCGAGAGCCATGTTAACCTATCATGTAGTAACCTGTTTCGTACTTCAGCCGATTCGACCAGGACTGAGTCGACTGATCCTACCCTGTTTGGTTATGTGTAGCCCCGTTCCGGGTTTGTTTGGCCCTACCCTATGTGGTCCTGTTTCGGAGTTGAATTAACTTAGTACATAGCCGTTCTGGTTTTAGCTACACGAAATTAGAACCAAAATGTGTTCCGGTTGGTTAACCCACTTAGCAACCTGTCACAACCGACGGTTAATTTTTATATGTGCGTGTGCTTACTGGATCTTTTATTTCCTTTTAATGTAAACTTTATTTTATACATTATTTTTTTTTTGCTCTTATTTATTTTCTTAATATGAGCATGACCATGAGCACATGCATTTTTGCATTACATTTCGCATCGTCAGACGTCCGATTTTTAGTGAAACATGTGGCTAGTAAGCTGAACCCGTGTCGTGGGCCTTATGGGATTTACCAGCTGAACCACCACAAGCCTTAGCCTGGTACCGAAAAAGACTAGTCTAACTATGTTTGAGGTATATTTTGCTAAGGTAACCCAAGCCTACCTGAGAATTAGTGGAACCTGCATGCATGTAGTTGAACATAGACACTTGACCATTAGGTTGACTTAAGCATTTCATTTTATGCTATGTTGTGAAACCTTTTGGTGTACAAATTGTGTTTACCATGCTTGCCTTTGATTTGGTGTGCTAGTATATTACACCATGCTTTGGTTTACTAGTCTATTATACCATGTTAGGCTTTGGATTGATTCGATAGTCTGTTACACCATGCTTTGGCTTGCTAGTCTGTTATGATAATAATCAGTCATTCTGGATCCCCGTATAGTAATTCGATCCTACCAGACCTACACGTTACACGTAGTAATCCAACCCGAGTTGCTAATACCCAACAAGTTCTCGTAGTGGTTAGTACGAGATTTTTCACAGACTATTATTACAACCCATTGGTACAGTCCACAGGGCATGTAGGCCTAAGCTCACTTGTAGCACCAACTCACCCTATTGGGCTAGTTCAAACATTCACCAATGGGCCTCCATTATGTTAGAGTTGTTGTGCCCACATACTTTGTTTGTAGCAAGGCCTCCAATATATTACGGTCAAAGAAGGGCCAATAGAAAGGCCTTTAATATTTTCGTAGTAGGGCCTCCAATTGTTTAGTTTATGGGCTACCACAATGTCTTGCCTACATTAGTTTTGTACGAGATACAAATCTTTCCTACCTGAAGCAATGATTATAGTAAACATTCATTTGATTAGTCTGGTAACTTTATGAATTGCTTGCTTCCCTCATATGTTTACTTTTTCTGATATCATATGCTTGGTTATTGTTTGTACATATTCCTTGTCTATCAATGTTATATATGTACTGTTTAAATGTCTAGCTGATAGTGAAACCACCAACACTATCTTAAGAAATAGACAACTGTTAGTTGAATTAATTAAATACCTCTGTGACTACGATGATTGAACCATATCAAGTGATTATTGAGCGAAGTAATGCTCAATTATTGTTGCCAAATAACACAACAATTAAAGTCACCGAAGCTCTATATGCACCAAGAGCTAATCACACCTTGTTGAGTTTCAAGGATATCCATGCAAGCAATTATCCTTCGAAAACCAGTTGTGAAAATGGAAATGAATACACTAATGTGCCTCTAATGCATGTGAGGAAAACACATTTTAGAGAAATTAAGGAGTCACACTAGTGGTTTGTACCACTACGATAAGGATTGTCGAATCCTATGTTGTTACCAAAAATGAATTGTTGAAAAGTGACTCTTACGAGCTTTGGCACGACCGATTGGGGGCACCCAAGTCGTTATATGATGATTTGTGTTTTTAAAAGAACTCACACAGACGTCCATTTTCTAGAATAAATTAATGGGACGAAATATTGTTATAATGCAGAGAACATTGTGCTATCTAAAGTAACTTATGCACAATTTTTGCCTTCTAAAGTAAGTGAAGTGCAACCTTCACCTTCTAAAGTAATTGAAAGGTATTTTCTCCCATTTTATTTGTTGTCCTTGTCGAAGGCACATCACTCAATTTTCCAAAGCTTATTCTTTAGCAAAAACAGGATCGAGACCATCTTATGCTAAAGATATCAAAGAAAACATTCCATTTTTACGAAAAATACAAGGTGATATTTGTGGACCTATATCGCCAGAGTGCGGACCATTCATGTATTTTATGGTTCTGGTTGATTCTTTTGTCCACAAGAAATGTTGTATTTGCAATGCTCCTAGCACATACTATACGTTTAAGGGCTCACCACCCTGATTATCTAATTAAGTCTATCAGACTTGACAATGCTGTAGAATTCACATCTAAAGGATTTAATTAATGGTTTTTTTTTATGTCCAACGAAATTGACATAGAATATCTCGTACCCCATAAAAACTCAAAATGGTCTCGCAAAAGCTACCATCAAAAGGTTTAGATGATAGCTAGGGCACTGGTTATGCGCTACAACCTGCCTGTTACTGCTTGAGGGCACGTCATATTGCATGCAGCCTTACTTATTCGCTTTATACCCACTGCTAGCCAACCATTTCATGCGTACCAGTTGGTAACTGGATATGAGCCTGATATTTTGTATTTACACATATTTACGCATTTTTGGTTGTGTGGCATATGTGCCTAGTACACCCCCACAGCGTACCAAGATGGGTAAATAAAGACGAATAAATATTTATGTTGGTCCGCTAATTTTAACCTTTGACAGACGATCTCTTTACCGCTAGAATTGCGGATTGTCACTTTGATGAGACAACCTTCTCGTCGTTAGGGGGAGGTAAGGAAAAGGATTTCCTATGGGAATGACAGGAATTGTCGTGGTGTGTTTCCTACATTGTCTCATCTTGATCCCCGCACTTCCCGATATAAAAATGAAGTGAAACGAAATATCAATATTCAGAATATGACTGTTTTAATTGCCTAGTGCATTTACTGATATCGTTAAAGTGACGAGATCACACATACCAACTGCAAACGTGCCTGCAAGGTTAGAAATCCTTAACTAAGGATATGCACCATAAACTAAGGTGTTGCAACTACACTTTGTGGAAGTGTGGTTGAGGCCGTGGCTCCATCAAGGATGTTGGAGAGACCACAAGGTTCGATTAATACTCACCTAAAAAGAAAATGGTTGAGTAAGGCACAATCTAACTATTTATGTCATTTGAAATTATCTCATAATATTGTCTCTAAATATGTCCATGAATCAAACTGGAGGACGCACCGAAGTTTTAAATGATTCTAGAGAACAATGAAATCCTATTGGATTATGAGAATGCACATGAGTCAAGGAAAGGATCATGCATACATAGTGATGATATAATTCATACATAGTTGCTCCAGAAGTAGAGAACGATGAGATCGAACCATGCTTTATATTGATTAAATAGAGCATATTTGCCTACGCAATCCAGGAAGAACTAAGTTCTTTGACAAATATACAGGTATTTGGTATGGTAGTGCTAACGACCAAGTGTAAATCCTGAGGGAGATATATTATTATTTGTCACAAAGCGTAGTGAGAATAATGAAGTCTCAAAATACAAAGACTCGCCTTGTGGCGCGAGGTTTCTCACAAACCCCTGGATCGCTTATAAAGTTTTTTTATTAGTCTCAGAAAGACTTGATATTCAGTTTATTGATGTGGTTATATCATATCTCTATGGGGATCTTGATTCAGAGATATTTATTAAAGTGTCAGATGACCTTACATTGCCCAAATCAAGTAACTATAAACCACGGAGTGCGTTTAAAATTCAATTGAAACGCTCACTTTACGGATTAAAACAATCCGGGCGGATGTGGTATACCCGTCTAAGTGATTATCTGATTGGGAAGGGATATATAGTTAATGTACCCCTGCGTATTTATAAAGAAAATGAGTTCCGGATTTGGCTGTCGTTGTCCACGATATGAACATAGTAGACACTATTCACGAAGTTACAGAAGCCACGAGCTATTTAAAATCCGAATTTGAGATGAAAGATCTTGGGAAAACTCGGATGTGTCTAAGATTAAACTAGAACATCGAGTTTGTGGAATACTAATCCACCAGTCTGCATATGTCCAAAAGATACTCAGGCAATATAATCTGGACATTGCATCCGGCTAGCACTCCCATGATTGGTCGACGTTAAAATGTACTTAAATATCCATTTCGTCCAAATAAAGGTGACGCAGATGTTGTGGGAACCGAATATCCCTATCTAAGTGCAATAGGCGCATTATTGCACTTAACACAATGTACTCGACCAAATTATCTCGTTCTCAATGAACTTGTTAGCTAGATATAGATTAGAGCCAACGCAGAGTCATCGGAATGATATCAAGAATATCTTTAGACACCTAAAAGGTACCATTAACATGAGTTTGTTTTATCCCTATGAAAACGCAGAAGAGTTTATAATGTAATTACAACTTCTTACACTGAAAACCAAGATAATATTTTGGTTGGTTTTGCTGATGATATGTACTTCTCCACCCACACAATGGTCGATCCCAAACTGGATATCTGTTTTTCCTATAGATTGACCAAGAAAACCCTACTGGCTACCTCCATGAACCACTCTGAGATCATTATCCTACATGAGATGGTTCATGAGTGTATATGGTTAAGGTCTATCATTACACATATTTGAGGGACGTGTGGTTTGAGTTCTACCACTGAAGAGCCAACTTGCATTTACGAATATAATGCAACTTGCATCAATAAATCAAGCAAGGGTATATCAAGGGTGATAACACAGCGTATATCACCGATGTTATTTTACAATCAGCAACAACAATGTCTTCTAAAATCGTGGCATAATTATTTACTAAGTTGTTGTCTAAGTCCTCATTTGTAGAACATGTGAGAAGTATATTACTAAAAGAAACTATCTGAACTCCCATGATTACATGTGAAAGGTATAAGACTAAAATAATTGTCTGATTCCCTTGATTGCATAATTCCAGAGGACTAAGAACTTGTCTAACTGCATTGGACTAAAGGAAGTGTCCCATAATATTGGACTAAAGAAATTGTCCAAACTCCCATGAGTGTATTGGACTAGAGAAATTGTCCAGCATCAGGGGGAGCATCTAGTGGTAAGTTGTACTCTTTTTCCATTCACTGAGGTTACTTTTTCCCACAGGGTTTTGTTACTCAACAAGGTTTTTAATGAGACAACTGTAATACCAGAAGTGCAATAGAAAATTTGTTGATTATGAAAGAACAATAATCTATTCTTCAACGAAAGTAATCACGGGGAGACATGGTGGACTTGTAAGTCATCACCTATATTCACTTTCGAAAAGCTCATGACTAATGAAACTGTCTAGAGAATACCCAGAATGAAATCAGGGGGAGATGCCGACATCAGGGGGAGGATCCAAGGATATGATGTCGACATATTTTGATTCGAAATGTGAAGTTGTGTTGTACTCTTTTTCCCTTCGATCGAGATTTATTTTTCCCACAGGGTTTTGTTACTCGACAAGGTTTTTAACGAGACAACATCAACAACTACACTTGGCGTATATGCTGAATGCTGAAGACTTGAAGATTGGATTGATATTACTGAATTGCATCATAATCACGATAATATGTCAAACGAAACAACTTCCAGAAAGAAGCGAGAGCGTTATTCAGCATCAACATCGGCAAAGGGTACTTCTGGACTTATCGCGTTGTACTCTTTTCCCTTCGTCAAGGTTTTGTCCCACTGGGTTTTCCTTGTCAAGGTTTTAACGAGGCAACATATGCGAGTCCAACTATGTTCTAAGTATTCTTAACATTGTACTCTTTTTCCTTAGTTCAGACTTTATCCCTTTGGGTTTTCCTAACAAGGTTTTAATGAGGCAATTGACTTAGACACAATGGTCATCGACGAGAGAGCTACATTTGAAGAACTACATTTGAAGCTACAAGAGAAGTCACCGACCAACTCTAATAGAAAGAAGCTTACCAAGACTCAAGACGTTGTACTCTTTCTATTTTCAAAGTTTTGTCCCACCGGGTTTTTCCTTGTCAAGTTTTTTAGTGAGGCAA